>JAMZDL010000151.1:0-70397 GCA_027579765.1 Candolleomyces efflorescens
GCAGCTGCTGATCCTCGCCGTGACGTTCCATCGGGAAGAACTCCAAGCCCGACCCCCAGTGAACTCAAGGAGCTCAAAACTGGTGCCGTTGACTGGGCCAGTTTGAGGTCGTGGAGATTTTGGTTTAGGAGAGAATGGTTATGTGAGTCTCAGGTTCCCTATCTACCCTCTCAATCCCGGCGCTGATTGTCTCCGTTTCTGAAGGGTACTATGTCGCTCTCGTGGTGATCATCGTCATTACCGCGCTGGTCTCCGTCTACCACAAAGAAATAGTGCGAGCCTTGGAACCCGCAGCGAGATGGTTACATGAGTAGGTCGAATCTCTGTTCTTCACATCCCAGTTCTTGGCTTACCAGCCCTCGCGTAGTACCCGGGGCGGATTCTTGGTACCCATCGCCGTTCTTTTTGTGATATCATTCCCACCTGTGAGTAGCTACCCTCCGTGTTGGGCAGGGAACCGACTTACAAGCCACTTGCACACCTATCCGCAGTTGTTTGGTCACGAAATCGTAGCTATCCTCTGCGGCTTGGTCTGGGGTCTTTGGATTGGGTTTGCAATCGTAGCTGCTGGGACATTGTTGGGTGAAATTGGAAATTTCTAGTAAGCTCTCGCTCCAGCATTGGCCTCTCTCTTCTGCTCTGAATCCTTACCCTTGCGCCACAGTGCGTTCAAATACTGTTGCCGTGCACGCGGTGCCAAGATGGAGCGAACGAACATCTCGTACGCTTGCCTTGCCAAAGTCGTTCGTGATGGGGGCTTCCGGATCGCATTGATAGCGCGTTTGAGTGCGATTCCTGGTCACTGTAAGTCGATCGATTGACTGTGCAGACTCCTCATCTGAACATCCCTTGACGTCACCTCTGCGCGCAGTTACCACTGCGATCTTTTCAACGTGTGGAATGGGCATAATTGTTTTCACGCTCGCCACCCTCCTTTCGATGCCTAAACAGGTGATTGGGGTGTACCTTGGAGTTGTGTTGGAGCAATCAGAAGCTGGTATGCAGAGTCGCCTCATGCTCTACATGTAAGTTCTACTGACGCCTGGTACCATTGTCAGGTACGGGAAGCCGACAAGAAAAAATTGTCACGAACGTCGTCTTGGCTCTCACAATCCTCATCACTGCCGTAGCTATGTGGTATATCCTCCGTCAGATGAACAAGGTCAAGCCCCAAATCATTTACAAAAGGCGAAAGGCTAGGTACGTTCATACTACCAAGCAACACTTGGGGTATCTCTGCATGCACTAACGTCCGCCCGTGCTAATAGGCAAGCCAAACTCTCCCGAGCCTCCTCCACCTTCTCCTCTTCTTCCTCCTCAAACCACCCATACCTCTCGGCCGGTTCTGGTAACGGGCACCGAGTCATGGGTTCAGAAAGCACGATCGTCTTCAACCCAAGCGACGATAATCATAACCCAAACCTGAAGTTGGATTCAGCTACGATTCCATTGAAGCAAATCGACTCGGCGTCTTCGCAGACGACCTTGTTCCCCCCGACTATGCCTTCGCCCATGCCGATGATCGAGGCTCCGCAGCCTAGGCGACCCGTGGTATCGCTAAGCCCCGGCTCGTTTGTCGTCTCGAGTCGGAGTGCGAGTGTTAGCCCTGGGAGTACTGTACCTACCAGTGGGTTTAATTCACCCACTGGCCTAAATCATAGTGCTAGGTCGCCCCCGTACGGTGCGTACTATCCTAGTGTTAGTAGCCGCGGCCCTCAGGGAGAGGAGGGTATGGACGAGGTGGGCTGGGATACTGGCAGTACAGAACGGCGTCATGATAGAGTGCAGGGTGCGCCGTTGTTGCATGCTTCACCGATGAGTGGGGGGAGAAGATAGTTAGAAGAAGAGGTTCGGTTGGGCTTTGGACCAGACTGGTTTATGATACCCATCTTATATTCGTATCATTTATAGGAGATTTGTAGTTGTGTAGTCTATGTAGTTAGTTTAGTTGCTATGTGTTAGTTTTCTAAAAGGACGCTCAATGTATCTGACCTCTGCTCGTTCGAAATCATGACTGGGCTATCAGCGACATGCACGTAGGCGTGATGACCGGAGTCGCGTGCTCGCGCGCTTGATGTTGGTCTTTGCCGAGTCTTTGCTCTTTACCATTCCAAGCCTTCACTCTTCCTTGTCGATGCCCGGAGTCAATCCCATGAACGTTCTCCCCAGTTTTGATCGGTTCTCGGACCTACCTGAAGACATTGGTCGTACTGTCTTTGAGCTTGCAGCAGAGAACGGGGACGGTCCGCGCTGCGCACTAGTATCGAGGAAAGTACGGGTTTGGTGAGCGACCGCATCGTATAATTGCTTCGAATCATAACTCAAGGGGCGAACAAATAATGTGCAGGGTGGAGCCCAAGATCTATCGCAGAATCGTCTTACACCATGAAGAAGTTGGGAGCCTATTCAGCCGCACATTGCTCGATCCCGAGTCTAGCAAACCTCTCAAGTTCTTCGCAACTCATATCAAGATATTCATTTCCACCATCGGCCTCAGTGGCGAGGTTTCAGCAGCCTTGCAAATGTGCCACGGGGTTCGGTCCCTTGTGGTCTGGGACACCAATCATACTGCACACAACATTTTTACCTCGAAGCCCTTGGTGACCCCAGCTGGGTTATCCATCTTTGGAGAAAGGTTTCTGGAAGAACGAGACACCTTCCATCACCCATTTTTCCGAAAAATCACTCACCTGGACCTTGCGTGTTTCGACGAGTACGACTGGGAGCGACTCAAAGCGGGTACCCTGTCCGAACTTAGGGATCTGACCCACTTTTCTCTTGACCTTCGCTACAGTCCAAAAAGCCTTGTGAGGACGGTCAAAGAGGTCTTGGGTTTGTGCGTGTCGGACCTCCGCATCCTCATACTTTGGTGCGATTTGGAGCACTTCTCAGCGTCGCACATCAGCTTTGGTGATATTAAAGCTATTTGGGATGGGGAAGTAGATATGCGTGCAGTCACCGGCTGCCTGGATCATAAATTTCAAGGGGATTGCGCGATCCATCGCGTTGGTGAAGATTTATTGAAAGACTGGGCTGGAACGAGTGCTGACCCGGAGAAGGGTTTTTGGGTTCAGGCTGAAGCAAGAGTTTGGGCCCGAAGACAACTTGATCGACGTCTCAGGCTAGAGCAGGTAAGGAAGACGTACCTCAGCTTCGCTAACGTTGATCGACTGACATTCTTAATTTTTCATCTGTTTCTTCTCGCTTGTAGTGAGTTCCTTCCAAAGGCGGTTGGATAGAATGCGTGCGTCCTTCAAGAGGCTTGACACAGAACTTTGCGTATGAGACTCGATGTTGAAGACTAGGACTAATTTGCTAGGTGCCCACTTGAAGTAAACGTTGGTCGCCGCTCTTCTCGATCGAATAAACCAGATACACATATTTCAATCACTGACCCGGAGGCGATCGTACGTATCTCTGGACCTGTAAACCAAGTGCTCCAGGTCATCGCTTGGGCCCGGGTCATCGGAATGTTGCGTTGACTTCATTCTGAATGAGGATTATGCAATCTCGGTATGAGACGCTGGCAGGTGCTTTGCTAGCGACATCGTCAACCCAGCAATTCACAACTCAGACCTGGCCGAACCTGAATGAGTGTGCAGGAGCCTGGAATGCGGAGGAGTCCGAAAGGTACACACACACGTGGGACGATTTGACTTGGCCTCAAATGAACCGAGTCCGTAGCTCCGAGGTCGGAGTCCGAGTCACTGTCAGCATTCTTTCACTTCACCTCTTCCATGAGTTCGAACAGCAGCATTGCTCAGTTCCCTGACCTACCCGAAGATGTTGGACGTATAATATTCGAGATTGCCGCAAGAAACGGGGACGGACCGCTCTGTGCACGGGTTTCAAGAAAGGTACAACATTGGTGAGTACACGTTCTCGGATTGCGCGGTCGGTCCATTCTTGGGCCTTAAGGCTTAAGCTCTTATCATTATAACTAAACGAATGATCACACATTTTAGGGTTGAGCCCAAGATCTACTACAGGATAGCGCTTCGAACCGAACGAGCTGCAGATCTTTTTTGTCGCACCTTGCTTGATCCTGAAGGAAGCAAGGCACCAGAGTTCTTCGCAACACATGTCAAAATTTTCGCTCTTACCAGCATCAGTGTCAATGACAAGATTGCCGCCGCCCTTAAATTATGTCGCGGGATTCAGACGCTTCTGGTCTGGAGTCATATCAGCAATCGCAATCTGCAGGATATTGTCAACTCCTCTGAGCCCTGGCTCACGCCAAGTCGGCTCGCCGTCTTTGGAGAAATGTTTCCTGAAGGACGATATCAACTCCACTACCCAACCTTCCACCAAGTCACTCACCTGGACATCGTGTGTTCCCAAGAGGCCGATTGGAAGGAAGGGGCTAGCCTCTCCCAATTGAAGCATCTAACTCACCTTTCCCTCGACAATCGTTACCGCCCGGACAATTTGGTGAAAACAGTCAGAGAGGTGCTGGAACTGTGTGCGTCAAAGCTTAGCATCCTTATAATCTGGCTCGATGAAGCATACTTCTCCGAGTCGCACCATTGTTTCGGTGATGTCAAGGCCATCAGCAGAGGAGAAGTTGACGTGCGCACAGTGAATGGCTGCATGGACAGTAAGCCTGGTAAGATGTTGGGAATATTTCGCGACGGATATGATCTTTTCGGTGATTGGGCCGATTCAAGTCCTGACCCGGAAAATGACTTCTGGGCTCAAGCTGAGGAGGTAGTCCAAAGTCGAAGACGGCTAGAATAGGTAGAACAGGTCAGGAAAATAGCCTTGCTTTCTGCACCATCGTTTAGCTGACAGTAGTTTCTCCGTTTCGAGTCGGAGACCTATTTGCTATTTGGTAGTGGATTAAATTGAACTTGGATTCGAAAGGGAGGTCTCGGCAGAATATACTCCACGGATTAGTAGAGCAAAAAAATGCACCAGTTTCATCCGAGTACTGCCTCGCCATGTGGTCATTGAAACGACCACTCTCTATCGCTCCAGCCTTCGCGAGTCAAGAGGGAAAGAAGGAGATATACGATTGATCACCATGTCACTGAGTTGTCAATCACTGCTATGTATGATTTTTGGACGAGTTAAGGGTGTGCCAGAAGCCAGATGCAGAGAGCCCTATCGAGTCACAAGCTTTGGGTTGGCGCAAGGCGGGTGTTCGCACTGGGGACAGTCGCCAGCTTCCAGTTGGAAGTGGGTCGAGGACTTTAGGCTGGTCTGACCTGGAGGTGTGGGAATGACCTCGATGCTGAGTGGGTTTCGGAGTTGAACGTTGAACGTTGAGTCCTCGTATCGAGATCAGGTCTTGGTATTTTAGCTCATTGACTCGGACTTCAAAATTGGATGCTTTTCACTTTTATGAATTCGAGTATTTTCTGAACTCATGCACGATGTTCTATCCGGTCATTACACAACGCATCCGATACACAACTGCAAGAATAATCGGAGTCAAACGATGTTTCGACGGACGTCATCGTCAACGGAGTTGGCCGAATCATCATTCGGAATCGTTGCTATGTGGCAAACAACCCTTCGACTTTGACTGTCGCTCCCACGTCGCGCTCGAACGTCAGCCGCATTTTCGTGTTGCAGGACCTTCGCACTTGTGGATGCTCCGGGTTCAAAGCTGTGAGTCTTGGTTCACCCTGCGCCTATAATTCCCATAATCTAACTCGTAATGAATTAAGGGTGTGTTTCCAACCTTGACCTTGGTGGGTACCGGTCATCATCGAATTAGCATCAAACAGGGGTTTCGAAGGCGTATTACTGAACTCTACAGCGTTTTCTCAAAGGCTAGAGCTGGAATCCGTGTGATACAGCTTCACGGTAATCGAGGACCCTGAGCACTGTCAGACGCCCGAATCTGATGAGGGGTTCCTCCTCTCCTAGGGCGCTTGGCGGACTGAACCGGCTCAGATGTCCCCCTTGGAAGTTCACTGGTTTCCAGAAAAAAACACGTAAGGCGTAACAGTCACAACAACCTCTGCCTATTCCGAGCAGCTGCGGCCACTTCCTCGAAACCCAGACGTGCTTCAGTTTATCCATAGTTTGATTTCTCGCAGCTTCCGCCTTGGGCTTCTCATGCCAGCACTTCCGTCTGGAGCAGTTTGCATGGTATTAGACGAATTTAGCTCCTGGTTGATGCTGGCTGGCCTGACATGCTCAGATGGTGTACGAGGGTGACTGATCTACCGTTTCTCTCAAGCCCCCTTATGTCTGGCGCCTCACTGACACGCTGATGCTTTAAACCGCCGGATTGTGAACCACCTCTGACTCCGCAAGCAGATGCTTGCCGTGACTTCTCTGTAGAAATTCCCGTGCACCGTACATTTTGGTCGGAAACATCGGGTTCGCATACTCATCATACAAATTTAAAGGGCCAGTTGCTGCTTAGCTCTGCTATCTATCAACCGTCGACCATTCTGGACCCTGTTCATTCTTTCAATCTGTCAAATGCTATGGAGCTTTGTGATTTTCCCGCTCTATCTTGAGAAGTCAAACCTCAAATTCAGGAACTTTCTAAACCTTGCGGATGTAACGGGGCCGCGCCTAACGCCGTCAGAGGGAACAAACTAGACCGCTCCTACGTATAAAAGTGATAGGCAGGTACTCTATCCCTCGGGAACCTCCCTCTTGATAGGCACCTACCACACTAGTACCCAACCTCATCATGAGATCCTTCTTTACTGGCGCTTTCTTCGCTGTTTTGGCGGTCGCGTCCGTCGCGAATGCCGTGGAACTCGTCGCCAGAACAGGAGGTGGTATCGGCAAACCTCCTCCTCCGTTTGCATGCCCAAAGTATTGCAAGTTCCCGCCTCATTCGACCCCCAAGTGCGAGCTCTTCAACCCCTGTGGATTTACTTGCACTGATGGGTAGGTTAAGTTTCTGACCTCTCTCATTGGTGATTGTGATCGAGCTGACTTCATTTTCTCAGATACGCGCCTTTCCCTATCATCCTCCCCGTCAAGTGCGTTTGCGCTTGGCCTTACACGGAGTGCAATGGGAAGTGTGGCATCCACAAAGCCTGCCCCAGCAAAGGTCATTCCAAGCGTGATTTGACCGCAGCGGATGCGAACTGCCCTGTTGGTTACACTGCGTGTGGTATCCTTGGCCGTGCGACCGGGTCTTGGGAATGCATTAACACCCAGAGGGACCTCGAAAGCTGTGAGTATTACAACTTTCTGAAGTGACAAATTATTGTTAATGTTCCTTTAGGTGGTGGATGCCTTGTCTCAGTCACCAATGAGCTCGACAAGAGTGGAGGCCAGGACTGTACTGCTATCGACGGCGTCTCCGACGTCGCTTGTGTTCAAGGTTCTTGCCTCGTCAGAAAGTGCATGCCAGGATACGAGGTTGGTCCGGATGGCAAAACCTGCGACGCCATCGAACGTCAGAAGACGAGCATTTTCTCCATTGCGGAAGATGTTCTCGCAGCGGAGTACGGTTTGAAGAAGTGAACAATAAACTGGAACGGACCGCTTTCCTATTGACTATATTCTCTGGGTTCCTGGATTCATTTGCTCTGATGTTTGTATGTTCTGGAAGTACTGTGTGGGTAGTTACCAATGTCAACAACTTGTGTCAAGACGACTTCTGTCCGGGTCCTCGTACAGCGCGTGAAAATGCAAACGACTATCCCGTAAATCATTGCTTCTGTGTCTAGATGTTTCCTGTTGGTGAGAGACTTTGAAGTTCCCGTCGGACGGTAGTGATTGACACGACGGAGCAGGATAACACCCAAGGTCAGCCACAGAATCAAAAAGCCCGAGATTGAGGGCTAGACAATCAAACTAGACAATCAAGAAGGTGCTTCTCCTTCTTTGTCAAAGTGCCTAGACTGTGGATATTGAATATCAAAGCCAAATGCCTTGACAATCGTGTCCAGTTCAGAAGATGGGGGGGTCATTAGTGACGGCCAATCGGATACTCATCGTCGAGACATCTCTAGTAATAATTCCATACTGAGAAGGAGATCTTCGCTGGTAGAGTTTGAGTAGAGACAAGGTTAAAGCTGCCGTTGTGGATGCCGACAGTGCTTGTCTGTGTTTGTCTGATATCGGTAAGGCCGCGCCGGATTTCCGCCTTTCAGCTGGCAACGCCTCCTTTCCTTCTGCTCACCACGTCTGCCATTCGACTGCTTCAGCATATTATCAGTGCTCTACACCATGTAGAACCTCATCTCTAAAGACCTTCTAATGACAACAAGTGAAAAATGACGTTTTGGATGATTGGCGTTTGCGGCATTTCCGATGCCCTATGATTGCCCATAATATCTACAACGGCTGCAGTTGCAAACATATTCAGGGCAAGAGCACGAGGCCCTTCGTCTCTTATACTTACTCCACCCAGAGAATCATCCCAGTATCATGCCACGAAACGAACTCCTTCCTGACCCTGAAACGACCGTGACGCAGCTGAGGGATGATGCCTCAGAGGAGGAAACCGACATCCCTGCAGACGAAATTTTCCCCCCACCACCAGTATCGAGGCCTCGAAGGATATGGCTAAGCTTGAGAGCGTTCTTGAAAGCGAACACTGGGTTGCTACTTGTAGCCTCTTCTCAAGCCTTTCTCTCTCTAATGAACGTGTCGGTCAAGCAGCTGAACAGCATTGACCCACCAGTATCTGCAATTCAGGTATGCCATTCGCATGCTTATCTGGGTTACTTCGGTCACTGGTACTGAACAATTGAAAAGTTGGTCGATGTTCGAATGGTGTGCACATTCCTGCTTATCCTGCACCCCCTCTTTCCTCTGAGTTTATGCCCCAGTTCATCACCTACATCTGCTGCTTGGTTTACATGTGGGTTCGGTTATGTTTCCGAAATTCCTAGAACGGACCTTGACCCGGAGTATATGAATAGGATATGGGCTGAAGTTCCGGACCCGGTGTTTGGACCCAAAGGAGTCCGTCTCCTCCTTGTCTTCAGAGGATTCTCTGGGTATGTACCCAGCAAATTGTCGTCTGGCACGGCCCCTAATTCGACTCTAGCTTCTTTGGCCTCTTTGGAGTTTACTATTCTTTGCAATACCTCTCCCTCTCGGATGCCACAGTGCTTACCTTCCTCGTACCAATATGCACTGCCGTCTCTGGGGCCCTGTTCTTGGGAGAAACGTTTTCAATCAAGCAGGCGGCGGCTGCCGGTACGTCCTCAATGCTCTTATCAGCATTCTGGGTGAATTGGAGGCTGAAATAGCACACAAAACAGTCGTCAGTCTGCTTGGCGTAGTTCTTATCGCGCGACCTGCTTCTCTCTTTGGAGGACCAAGTGATAATATGGTCAAGCTACTTGATTCAGAGGATGGGGGAATTCCACTTCCTTCCAAGGACGGAGTCAGAGTTGTCACGTCCTCTGAGCGAATGCTAGCGGTTGGGTCAGTGTATCTTTCCATTACTCATTACTGGGTGGACTTCTTTTTTTGACTGTTACACGGTGTGCTAGGGTTGCATTAATCGGAGTACTAGGGGCGACTGGCGCCTGTACGCTATCTTGAATAACTCATCCTATTGGGTGCTCACAATCTCGACTATAGATACCAGTCTCCGCGCAATCGGGAAGCGAGCGCATCCCTTGCACTCCCTCACTTTTTTCTCAAGCCAATGTATCATCGTCTCGACCGTCGCGTCAGTACTAGCTTCTGTTTCTCTGTCGTATTCCATATGTGTTAATATGGAGGTGCCCGACAGGATGGTTGTCACGGGGGAAAGGTTTATCATCCCTACGAAAGTGGAATGGCTCGCCATGTTTTTGATGATTGGACTGTTTGGCTTCTTCGCCCAGGCAAGTGGGGTTGTCATTCGCTGTTCACTCTCTCTTACGATGGAGGCAGATTCTTTTAACTATGGGACTGCAACGGGAGACAGCAAGTCGAGGGAGCATGGCTATCTACACTCAAGTAAAGGCCCTCTCTCACCTCGAACAATCCGGAGCACTAACCACCTAATTTCTGTAGATTGTCTTTGCGAGCATCCTTGAGCGCATTTTCTTCAACGCGGTTCCATCGGTGCTGTCTATCATCGGAACATGCCTCATCATTTCTTCGGCAATCTACACTGCTGTACGCCCCTCATCTCCCCTTTCTTTCTCCTCTCGGTGCAAACCTATTCAAAATTGTGCCTCAGCTTTCTAAAAAGCAAGAAGCCAAGCCCACTGACGAATCAAGCACCCGACTACTTCGGGTCTCTGAACGTGGCAACCTTGAGCCTTCCGAACTCGTTCAGCACCACGCAAGCTATACTGACGACAATAAAGTTGCGCATGAGGGTAGCCCGCGTAAGATGAGCCAAGACCATCGCGAAGATGACCAGGACCTGGTTCTGCCGTTGTTCAACGGCGGACGTTCTGATACTGATCCTGGTCCTGGGTACTAAAGGCTCGCAGCAAGAGGTGGTTGACGGGGATCTGAGGTGATATTCTCTGCATGATTAGAGTTAGAGATACATAGACAACTCGTGTAGACAATAGACTATATTCAAGCGGAGCAGTAGTGGCACTATTAATGGTGAATGCTGTGGCTCCCATCAAAGCCTTCCTGTTCTTCAACCATCACCATGAATTCGTTCAATCAAGACTCTGGATCCGAGGCACTACCTGAAGACATCTCCAGGGTTGTCTTTGAGTTGGCGGCTGAAGCGGGCGATGGTGCATCGTGTGCTCGTGTATCCAAGAAAGTGCGCTCCTGGTGAGTGGAGATGGAGATCAGCAAATCGCGACCGAGGATCTCATATCATTCTATAGGGTAGAGCCTATACTATACCGCAGGATCATCATGTCCAATCCCACTGGTACGAGATTGCTATGGCGCACATGCCTCGACCCCAGATCCAGCAAATCCATCCAGTATCTGGCAAAGCACGCCAGGGTCGCCGTTGTGGATTCTGTAGATGGAGGTGTAGAATCGATGGCGATCCTCAAAGCATGCTCCAACCTCGAATCGCTGGCAATCTGGTCTTCTTTCTTTTTCCTCCAGCTGAAGGAAAAAGCGGAAGAATTCTTTGCAACTCCCTTCCCTTCTCTTCGTCGTCTCTCACTTACGGACATGATTCCAAAACATCAACACTTCTCTTTCGCTATTTTCTCTAACCTCACACATCTGGATGTCGTCCACGACCAAGGGGCACAATGGCTGGTCTGGAGATGGGACGCTCTTGCAACATTGAAGCATCTGACCCATCTTTCGGTCGAATTCCGCTCGACCTCCTCCGCAGCACCCCCCGAGCTAGTCCGAGAGATCATTACATCCTCCCCTCCATCCTTGCAGATTTTCGTCTTTTGGCCTTGCTACAATGTGACCTTTGACGAGATTCTCGACTCGGAAGAGGTCAAGGCTCTCTGTGATGGCGAGGTCGATGCCAGAGCCGTGGTGGCTTCGTTGTTCCCTTTCAGCACTGAGAAGTTCAAGCATCCGGTGATTGTGCATAGTGGGTCCTCTCTGCTCGACGATTGGTCAGGAAAGTCAGTCGGGGAGAACGTCTGGATTCAGGCTGAGCGGATAGTCAGGGAGCGTCGCCGATCCTGAAGGTACGGATCATATCTCGTGTCTCCAAGCACCGCTTCTGAGCTTTACCATATCTTTAGACCCTGGGTCGTGGTGGTCCGTCAATTTCAGGGACCATAAATGTCCATGTTTCCGTGGACTCCAACATTGCCGTAGCCCTTCTCAATGCTCCCAGCCTGATTCTCATTCACGTTTCGGTTTGCCGCCCCAGGGGACGTGTTGATGTTGATGGCTGCAGGTCCCAGAACCGAGATAGGGCCCTGACCTTCTGTAACCGATCAACTTACGACAACAAAACCAATTTCTTGATACGTGGCCTTCCCCTCAATCCCCAACCCCCATCATGGACGCTCTGCCTACAGCCCGCTTTGTATTCGCTGAACTGCCAGAAGATCTCGGACGTACCATTTTCGAGCTTGTAGCAGACCATGATGGCCCCTCCTGCGCTCTTGTGTCGAAAAAGGTGAAATCATGGTGAGTATTTTGTCAAACGTGGTCTTGTCTTCAAAGCTAAGTCGCAGACATTAGGGTGGAACCAGTCATCTATCGAACGGTTGCCCTGTCGAATGCGAAGACGGCCAAACTATTCTACCGCACTGTGCGAGACTCAATATGCACGAAACCTCCCGATTTCTTTGCACTACACGTCAAGGTCTTCATCATCACCTGCACCCAAGTAACGGAAGACACTGTGGCGGCTCTCCAAGCCTGTCGTAATCTCAACACCCTGGCCATATGGACTTCGACCCAAAACATTGCCATGCGAGCCTTGCTCTCGTCCTCACTCCTCTCACCAAAACACCTCTCTATCGTCGCAGAAATGTTTTATCGACACGAACGGCATCTCGCTCACCCAATCTTCAGAAACCTCACTCACCTAGACATCGTGTGGGACGACGAGAAGCAATGGGATCTGGATGCCCTCCCCCAATTGGAATCCCTTACTCACCTCTCTCTCGACATTCGCTTCTCACCTCGGCCCGCCCAGTTGATTAAAAGAATCCTATCCCTCTCCCCAGCGTCCCTGCGCGTCCTGATCCTTTGGATCGTGTCTTTCCATGAGTTCTGTGACGGACATGTGCACTTAGCCGACATCAAGGCTATATGCGAGGGTGAGGTTGATCCTCGTGCAGTCATTGCTTATAGTGGGAAGATCAGGGCGGGCGCTGGCATGCACCCAGAATACGCGATTATGCGTAGCTACGAAGACATGTTGTACGACTGGTCTGGGGAGCAAACGCAGGGGAATGATCTTTGGGCTCTGGCGGAGGAGAAGATTGAGGCACGGCGTTGTCTCAAGGAGAAAGGTACGAGAGAACCATGTTCACTAGGTGCTGGCACTCCCGTCCCATTTTCGCCAAAGGTTGTTGAATATCTTCCCGACGTCGTTTTGTGGTCGAACCTAGACATGGTTTAGAATAGCTATAATGACATTCGCGACTCAGTTATATATCGTATAGATCATTAGCGTTTTAGCAGGACTCCCTAATATCTCTACCTTCAATCAATCATTTCATTATTGTTACTTGTCCTTTGGCTGTCCAATAATCCTCTTTCCTCATCTAACGCCGGATTTCCTGTGCGAGATGATCGAATCTCCTCCACTCGTTTGGTCTTGCTGAACTAAATATTGGCTTCAATCAGACTTGATGATCTTTGGGTTAAGAAAAAGAAAGGCGAAGAGCTTACTGCAGTGTATAGGGCAGAAGAGAGGATTATCAGTGTCCCCAAGATCGAGAGGGGTGGAGGGGTCGTGTGTAGGACAATACGCTGGAGGATGGTGGCGAAGACGATCTGCATAGAACGTCAGGATTTGCTGAATTTAATGAAGCGAAGCAACAGTGGCGTACCTGAGTGTAGATGGCCATCGTTCCGCGGCCTGCCGTTTCGTAGCGGAGGCCGAGCGTCAAGAGGTACTACAAAATACGACATCGATTTCGGCCTCGACTTGTAGAGGGGGAGACACTGACCTGAGCAATGAAGCCGAATACACCGATCATAAGGAGCATCGCGAGCCAGCTGGGCTTAGCTGGGACAATAAACTCGGTCTTCGCAGTGATCATGCTAAGGGAGAACCATTAAGAAAAGACCAAGTTCAGGTTTCACAAAACAGGATGAACGCACGCAATGGATGAAAACACAATCGATAATCCGGAGAAGGAAACCATCGAATGCATTGGGTGAGCCCGCCCGCCGATGGCTCGGAGGCTTGTGACTGGGGAAGATATTAGTTCACCAACGAAAGCCTGAGGAATGGCAGCTGAGGCTACGCACATGCGAGGGTCGCTCCAAGTACACCAATCATTGCGACGCTGAGAGCGAGTTTTGTAAGCTACTGATTTGAGATATAAATTAAAGCATTCAACTTGCCCCACAGCTAGCAATCTTTGACCAGGTGTAACCCCGTCCTCATCCGGGGATGTGATACGTTCCGGGTTTCCGAAGAGGAACGGTGGTCTTGCAATGAGCACAACACCGACAAGACTGGTTACTGAAACGAAGATTGGTAAAAATCCGTCGTTGTTTCCATCCAGTATTCTGACTCACAACTCGCGACAATCTGCCTGGCACTAACATGCTCCCCGAGGAAAACTGCACCAGATATCGCTGTGCACATCGGTGATAGGAATGACAAGACGATGGCATCGGATAGCGATAGGTACTGGAGTGAGAAGTAGATCCCGTAGAGTCCGATAAATCTGAAAGTCAAGCTATAAATCATGATGAGGCACAATGAGTTGAACCGAAACTGACCCTCCCATGCCTCGCGAAAATAGCCACAGACGGACACCCTTGGGTCCAAAGAAGGGGTCTGGCACGCCTGTCGCGACCATGTACACGATGCTACAGACATACGTAATGATCATACGAACCAGTATCAGCTAGAACGAAGTTGAACCTGCATATACTCCAGCTGACTGAGGAGGAGAGCGCACCTCGAAGCTTGTGACAGGAGGATCGATACTGTTCAAAATCTTGACTGCTAAGTGCATGAATGCGAAAAACAGCTCGGACGCTGCAACAAGTAGCAGGCCAAAATTGTTTGCAACGAATTCTTTCCATTTGGCTCCCGTCACAGCTATCTGTTCACTGGAAGTAGAGCGCACGCTGGGTATTGACTGATAATTCGAAGGCCCAGAAGTCATCTCGGCTAGGTTCCGTGTCTGCAATATCGGCGAATTTGTGTTAGCTTCGACCACTGAGTTGGTCTGGGCTTACTCTTCACTCAAGGGATGGTACTGCTCAAGAGAGCGACCAGTCGGTCAGCAGATGATGGTGGAAGGGAACGACCTTTCATGAAGCGAATCGGCAGCGTTTTTAGGGTCGTGGGAATCGGGAACGAGGACCGAGGTTTCGGCATAGGCGCTACATTGGGCGCTTGGGCTTCGTGGGAATATGGTGCCATTTGGGATCACAATTTTAGAGATGCACCTTGATCATGGACTCCTTCCATTCTCCCCTCGTCTTTCACCGATTCCCTGACTTGCCTGAGGACATTGCCAGAACCGTATTCGAGGTAGCGGTGGAGGCAAATAGTAGACCGAGCTACGCTCTTGTGTCGAAGAAGATACAATCATGGTGCGATACTAGTAGAGTGCCCGTCAATCCACTGGCATCTAAGAGATGTGCATCCAGGATTGAGCCTTTGATCTACAGAAGGGTCGTACTATCAAGTGCTACCCAAGCACAGCTGTTTTATCGAACTTTCCGCGACCCATCTTCTAGCAAAACACCTCACTTCTTCGAGCAGTATGTCAGAGTGTTCATCCTTTCCGCCTTGTCAAGAACCAGAGATGTTGCGGCTATCATCGAAGTTTGCAAAAACATCAAAACATTGGCAATTTGGAGTCACAAGTCATCGGAGGAGACCAAGAAGGCCATCGCATCCCCTTTCTTATCCCCCACCAGGCTCTCTATCATTGCAGAGCTGTTCTACAGCGGCCAGCATCATTTCTCTCATTATATCTTCCAGCATGTCACTCATTTGGAGGTCGTTTGCTACGACGACGACTCCTGGGAGTGGGACACTTTGTCCCAGCTACACCACCTCACACACCTTTCTTTCGACTCGCGCTACTTCCTTGTTCCACCACCGAGCTTTTCCCAATTGGTGAAAGATATAATTTCCTCGTGCCCATTGACCCTTTGTGTCTTCGTTCTATGGATTGATTCTACTTTACCTGGGGGTTACAAATGGGACGACATCAATTCCATCTATGAAGGGAGGGCTGATTCCCGTGCGGTTGTGGCCTGTGAAGGCGAGCCAGGCGGGGAGGACCCTGTCATCGGAATACAGATGTATCGTCAATTTCCAGACATCCTGAAGGATTGGGCCGGCGTTTCGGAAGGAAGAGATTTCTGGACAGAGGCAGAGGACCGAGTAAAGGAACGTCGACAACGTTTGACAGAGGTACGTAGTATCGCTTAAAGGTCTTCGATTTGGCAACCAATACTGAAAATATCGTCTTTTCCTGAACCCTGACTATTCTTCAGACGCCACAGTGACTAGGGGCGGAACTCGCAGGAATGTTCCTCCTTCCATTTGGGCTATTTGAGCCGAGACGCAGAGGACACCTGAGGACACCTAGCAGAAACAGATAACCCACTTAGCAAAATACCTTTCCAATCCCACCGATCAGCCTCATGATCTCCTTGATCGACAATCCTTGCCGACGTGCAGCCGGCCAGTCCAGATGCCCAGAGATGTCACAACATAGAAAGAAGGGACCATGCTTTGTTCAGCCGGTCGAGTTTGGTTTCGCTGGTTCCGAGCGTCAGCTTCAAGTGCGATTCAGCGGTGAGGTCTGTAAGGGAGTATTGGTTCTCAAAGGCTCACGCCAGACTACATCATCGCGACCGATCGACTGAGACCTTCGCAACCGCTCTATCCTCGTGCTCCAGCCGATCCCCACTACCGCGGGCAGTGCCTGCATTGCCATTTCCGGCCCTCTATGTGGGGATGTGGACCCGACGGTAGTCAGGAGTTTGCGGTCGTGACTTCATGATTGAGGACGGGTGTGGTCTAGGAAACTGAAATCGAAACCAAGGTGAAACGGGGGACACACAAGAACACGGCACGTACCATAGCTATGTCCACCAATAGTAAAAATCAATCCCAATAATCATGTAAACCAGGGCACACTGTAACGGCCCGTGCAGTAGGTATGGTCAAACGTCAACGTTTCAACCTCAACATCTATACCAGCTCCAGGACCCGAAAACGGGCTCGATGAACCGCACACAGATACCATTGATCCTTCAAGTTCATGTCATGGCTGATGAATGTTTGCTATAATTGTGACTGGGAGAGCCTTTACCCAACTTGGTGGGGCAAGAGTTCCGTCGTATGGGAAATCGCACACCAAAAGTGAACCGCAACATGGACCTCAATCAGCGCGCAGTTTGTCAGAAACTGCTCGAAGGGTGGCTTGACACGCCACGTTGACAGTGACAATGAGGTAATGTATACATTGGAGGTCACTTGAATTCCGGGCAGCGGTAGGGTCTTCTTTCAGCTAGGTCACCTGGTTTCCAGATAAGCCTCAAGCACTGGTAGACTTGACAGACCTATCTATCTGTCAGTGAAGAGTTGACATTGAAGTTGACAGGTCAGAGTCTACTAGTGGCCTCTTGCGAGCGCCGACTCCCAGCATCGGACCCGCCGTGGCAAATTCCGACGAGATATGTTCTAACCATAGTCCGTGAAAGTCGCGCCTGAGAATAGAACACCGCAGGTAGAGAGATTTCGTGACCAGAATGCGTCAGAAGTGAAGAGTGACAAAGCAACCCCAAGGCAAAGTGTTCACGAGGATTTGTAATTGTGATGTCGAGATTCGTCGGGACTCGGAATGCAAAAACTCTTGGAATCACAGAACCATGTGCTCCCTGACATAGCCCAATGACGTGTCGTCCCCTCCAATCACTTCATCGTGTGTCCTTGAGGCTTTTGGAATGTCATAGAGCCAGCGAGGCGGTGGACGTCGAGAGAGATGGATGATGACGGTGGGGTTGAAAGTACGGAGGCAAATTCTATCCGACATGGCTGGACGACGGACTCGGAGAAGCCTCGGCCATCAATATCTGACTGATAGCTCCGGTGAATCCTTGCGGGCGGCAGCCCTTTCTGCCGCGTGCCGAGCGCCAATCAGGCACATGTCGTAGAAGTGATGATGGAAATGACTTGGTTATTTCGTTTTCGATGCTGCGGATTGCTTTGACTCCCTGAGGTGGAGGCGTGGCGTCGAGCGCATGTGGTGCAGTGAACCTTATTTACAGGTGGCTGCCATGGCAGGGCTCAAGTGTATGGGTTGCTTGGGAAGTCCGTGATGGATGGACGGTGTAATCATTCAGCTTCAATTCAAGGAAGAGCTTCCAGACCATGAAGTGCGTGCCACCTACGCTCATTCCATCTTTGTGGTTACTCAACAACCACCGACTAGAGCTAGCAATACAGTCTGTCGTCACGTTGACAGAAGCAATGTAGTGCTCTCTCTCACACCGGTTACTTCGAGTCCCTTTAGCCGAAGGGTCCGACTACAACTCAATTGAAAGAAAGGCAAATCTGTATAGCCGCATTCCTTACACCCTGAAGTCGTATTGTTACAACAGCTTCAGGGCACATTGACGTACTACAGCACTTTCAATGTTGTCTTAATGAAACCAGCCAAGAACTCAAAGCATCGTCCTGAAACTCCCGAAAGGACTCCGACTTTGTGACGGGCGTTTAGTGGTTTTCATTGAAGGGTGTGCTATCTTCCGCACAGCATCGCTCTCGACCCCGCATGCGTACACGCGAGTGTCGCGCCCAAGAGACAATTAACGTTGAAGTTTTGCTCCCTTCGGACATATTGTCGACACGGGTCGGAGGTACTACAGCATTAATACAATTCGATTGGACGATAAGCCATGTGTCTGTGCTCGCTATCTCTGTATGACGGGGGTCGTGTTACGACCTCGATGCCTCATAGGGTAAATCGCGGTATGCGCTGTAGGGATTGATAAGTTAGAGTTTTTGATCAAGTCAAAGGTTCGAATCACCAACAAAAAAAGATGAAACGAGCGGAGGCGGGTATTTACGGCTTTTCAAGCAGGCCACGTTACCTTGTGCACTGTCAAAGCGAGCCCAAAGACAGTATGTCTTGTATTCTTATCTTGGATATGGTTGAAGCTTAAACCCTGCTGTGAAGAGGGTTCTGTCTCGTGTTCTCTCGGCCGATTCTGTCGTGCTAAGGGTTAGCAGGGTGAGCTTATTACCGGCAGGACAAATCTCGGTATTCGGGGACAGCCATCGAGCGGACGGGACGACATCTATCTTCGGTCTGGGGAGATGGGATACCTTTGGGGGGTCGCCGCTCGGACAGGTGTAGTCGGGGTTCACATCAGGGTGCTTTACCTACCACCGATGTTCAACGTTCAACTCCCAAGCCGTCCAACCGATCGCCGAATACTGAGTCGTTCACCCACACAATCTCTTGGGTCCTAACCAACAAACACGACGGAACAGCGAGTATCCGTCAACTCGCAGGTTTAACGTGGTCGGCGTCTGATAACAACATCTGATAGATAGATGGATGCTCGAGAGACGGATATTACTTTTTGATGCAAGAACATCAAAAACCTGGGGGGCGCAGATCATCCATCCATCAGCGGAGGTGGGACGTAGCGCAATACAGTATATCTTTGTTGTTGTGCACCCGGCCGCTCTACTGAGATGTTCATCCTTCCTCCGATCGAAATTTCGATCAGCTCGGTGAGCGCTGGGCGCATCCGAACGGGTAACGTGGGCCTTTGGATATCGAGTGTTTGAATGTGCAGTGCGCGGTATCGTTCACAGATTAGTGTGTGCGTAACGCGAGAGAGAGAATGCTGACCCGAAGTAGTGGGCGCATGGCGCACAGGTAAACGCGCGCGCGCGTACGGAGTACGGGCCCACTCGCTTTTGGTAAGTGGCCTACCCGAGTCGGGGAATTTCTTGCATAGGATCGGAATATTCCCCAAGTCGTTTAAATTGATAGTATCGCGGCTTCGAGGGTTAAAGGAAACCTCAGGTTCCCTGGTGTGCACTGGTCGGCCGTTCGCTGGATTTCGTGAGTGCCCACAAGGCGACGTGCGTGCCTTTCCATTTCGTACAACGATACCGAAACCGAATCCGGGATGCCAGTGGGTCACTTGTAGGACCTCGGTGTATAATAGGGTGCGCTCCTACGACACGATGTGGCCTTTAAATTATAACGTTAATACCGTATTCATAACCTTTCCCCGAGGCTGCATGCATTTTGAGTCGCGGGGGTTTGGTACAGTAGATCTATCCCGGCCAGAGATGAGATGAAGCCGAGTCTTCTAATTTACCAATCGAGCTACATATGTATTTGCGGCCTTGAGGTGTGAGGCTATGCCAGGTGCAAGGCACCCTGTCGATCGTTCACAATCCTCGAGTTCGATATCAGTTGGCATTTTCACTCTACAGACTACTGTCGAGTAAGCTAACCTCGGTGAGCTTCTTACCTTCCCTCACTCCTTGGCGACGTGTTGTAACGAGGTGAGCTTGTTTCAGAAGTAGGAAGGGTTAACAGCTAAAGTGGATAATCCCGTTCTCGTTATTGGTGTCCTGAATAGGACACAAGTGAACGAGGAGGGTAATTATACATGCGCATGCAAATGCCGTGTTTTACTGGTTTGGCGCTTTGGGGAACGGGAAAGGCCAACGAGGCCGAAGTGTTGACTCGCACCGGGCAGCATTGCATTACTTGCAGGAGTCAAGTTGGTTCAAATACGTACGCTAAATGAAGCGGGATCGTCCAAGTGTTTGCGTTTAATCGGGCTCTTGCCGCGGCTTTGTGCGAGGATCGTAGTGAGTAGATAACTAAGTTCTGCGGCATGTACCGCGGTGTGACTTTAGCCGCCGGGTGCTAGTAGGGTGCTCGATCGTTAACGTTTTCATTCACACAAGTCACATATTTGAAAGACGCGACTATGCTGTTCGTTCGTGCATTCACTTTTCCGAGCTCCTCGGAATTGTCTTGGTGAATACATGGATCGACTTACTGACTTGTATCGAGCGCTATTGATTGACAGCACTCACCGGGGCCTCATGAACTGCATGTGCACGTAAAAACTGACAAGGCTAAGGGTCCTGGGGGGGGTTCTTCGGGGTGGATCGAGCGCTGGTGCGTTGTTTCGAGTTGGTTGGTTGGTTCGAGCAACTGAACGAACGGACGCCTCAATCTGGGTGCCACTCGCCAACCGTGAGCCATACTACCATCAAGCCTTCGGTTAACTGGTGCGAACCGAATGGTTAACTGGTACAAACCGAACGTTGAACTGTCTGTCTGTCTGTCCATCTGTCTGCCTGTTTTCAAATAAAGGCGTACATTTAAAGGTTAGTTAGGGACGACTGTCTAACCTTGCTCACCTTGAAGTGTGTGCGGTGATGGACGGGAGCGGGTGTCGACGAATTTGGGTTGGGTGTACATGTAATGAGAGCCAGGGACCCAAGATATTTTATTAGTGCGGTCAGGGGCTTGTGAGTTGGGTGCCAGACACTGAGACAGTAGGGATTGAGGCTAGGGAGAAGCTAGCTGGGTACGTATGTTGTTCGGTCGCTCGTGAAAGGTGGCAGCGAGTATGGTTTTCAAGAACAAGTTGTGGGTACGCCTGGATTGATTAGATATTTTTTGGGAATTCTTGGGAGATGGATCAAGTCGATTTAGTTGCTGCGTTACCGTATTTCTCGGGATGCTCGTTTTTGTACAAATGAATGAGACGTTCGTGCAGCAGTTCCTAGTATGAAATCCGCCGAACCGTAAGTGTGGTATTATATCCATGTATTATCTATATCTATCTATCTATTGGATTCGCAATCGCTTTTTGTGCAGAGATTTCAAGGAACCAATGGCAAAGTCGATCGGTTGGTCGGAGTCTATGAGTCTATCCTATCCATCCATCAGATTGGTATACGAACTCTGAATCGAGGAGAGGTACTACAGTATCCGTACCGACCTACAAACCAACGGACCCGGAAATTAAAAGTACTCGTTCTATCGATGTACCCCCTTTTCTTTGCGCGAGCTCTCGCAGTTGATGTATAAACCGAATATGTACATTAGCTAGCGCGTGTTGGAGTATGAGTGACCCTTGAAACCTTGGTGGTGCCCAAAGGTATGGTGCATGAGCCATGTTCAAGGGTCGCCGCCGGGGGATTTCAACAGATGAAATCGATGAGGCCTGGTGCGTGGATTCTCAAGAATGCCTAGATTAATGGAGTGCCCAGCAGCTTTGACAGTAAAATTCAAGCGAGAGGATTTGGCAGTGGCGAGGACGTAGCGTCAGGGGTGTTCGGGTTGGATTCTTGGGAGAAGAATGAATGGAAATGACTATGTGCGGTTGTGGACACGAATTGTAGGACTTGATGAGATGGACGAGCAAGCTATGCCAAGCAGACACCCCGCCTTAATAACCGGAGGGAGGGTGGAGCGGGTCGGAGGATGGGGAGCACATGGCGATAGAGAGGCCGTCGCCAACACGTTGCAGTGAGGGAGCCGGGCCGAGAGATAAGGTATTTTGGAAAATAAATAAATAAATAAGTTGGAGCGAAGATCGGGATTTGAAGGACGTTCCCTCCTCATACTTTATTGCCTTACTTATATTCTCTCCTCCACCATGGCCTCCTCCTCCACCTCCCAGCCCATCGCCCTCCGTCCAAACAACAACGCCGCCCCAGACTACCGCATGCACGATCCAAACGGCTCCTTCCCCGCCTCCTCCTCGGGGCCCTTCAACCCCGCCTCCTACACCCGACAGTTCATCGGCTCCCCCATTTCGTGGCGAAATGGCTCCTTTGGCATGTCCGGCATCTCCTCCTCCGCCCACGGCCACCCCGCCTCCTGGGGCACCCGCTTCCCCATCGGCTCCCCCACCCACCGTCTCCTCTCCTCCTTCGAGTCGGGCAGCGTCGACGGCGACCGCGAGTCGATACAGAACGCCCTCAACATCTTCGACCGCGAGGGAGAGCTGGTGAGTCGCACCGACACCTCCCCAGACACCCATCTGAACCCCGTGTCTCAGTGCCGCAACTACCACTGCTGCAGCCTCCAGCTCGACGATCTCCATGCCCTGCTCGAGCATTTCGAGGAGGTCCATATCATGGTCCTCGACCGCGACCCCCAGAATCCCCAGGCCATGATCGGCGTCCCCTTCCACCCCAGGGTCGTCGAGATAACGCCCCAGCAGCAGCTCCAGCAGCAGGAGCGCAAGCGCCAGCAGCATCTCTTCGCCCCCCACAAGCACCAGCAGGCCGCCAATCCCTTTGACCCCGAAGACATGGAGCTCGAGCTGGATCTCGACTCCTCCGCGCCCCTCCAGCCACTCCCGTCTGCCCCGCCCCCCTCCGCTGCCCAATCAGCATCCTCCCACTCCTCCCCCTCCTCTGGCGCCCCCTCCCCCCCAGACACCCCCATATCCACCCCGCTATCCGCCTATCCCTCTCCCCACGCCTTTGTCCCCAGCCATCTGCCCAATGGCCACCTTTCCCCGTATGTGTCTCAGCCCTCCTCTCCGGGCACCGGAACGGCCGCCTCCACCCGGCAGTCGTCACCCACAGGCACATCCAGTTCCAGCTCGAACCTCCGTCCAAATCTCAACGTGAACCTCGCCTACCATCAGAGGTCTCACCTCTCGTCACCGTCCATTCTCGCCCACCCCGAGGACGCGTTCAATTCATATGCCCGATTCGCATCGGACTATTCCAGTGGCCTTCCAGGCGCGCAGTATAACGGCGCCTGCGTCGACGAGGCGAGTGCGTTGACCTGGCAGCAGGTCCAGGCCTTGCAGCAGCAGCAGCCTCAGCAGCAACCTCAGCAGGGGCAACCCCAGAATGGGTGTCTGCCACCCGCGTTGCTGTTTAGCACCAGCTGTACCCCTGCTGGGACGCCTGGTGGGTCTCGCGCGCCGAGTCCAGTCTTGCATTCGTCGCAGATGCCTAATACCTCTCCGCCTACCACTTCGAGCCCGTTGAACAAGTCGCATACCCCTGGGTCGCCTCAGCGTGCGACGACGCACTCCGCTCCCAACTCCGCTGCGTCATCGTCTTCTCAGAACCCATCGGCCCCCGCGAACATTCTGCGTCCGGCTGCTTCCCTTCTTCTTTCGAAACCGTTTAGGTGTCCCAAGCCCAACTGCAACAAGTCTTACAAGCAGGCGAATGGACTCAAGTATCATATGACGCATGGGTCTTGCAATTTCGCGCCTCCAAAGGATTTGGAGCATGTCAAGGACTTGTTGGAGAGGAAGAGGAGGGAGAGAGAGGCTCAGGGGCTGATTGCGACGCCCCAAGGGGCTTCGAGCCTTAATCGGTCCTTGTCCGTTGGGTCGAACGGCACTGTCGGTGGACTCCCGTCGACCTTGGATACCGCGCTCCTCAGCAGCTACTATGATCTCAACTTGCAGTCTATGAACATTACAGAGACTGAACTGCGAGAGGTGGAGAGGGAGGCTGAGAAGCGGTTGAGGCCGTTTGCGTGCGGAGTGGGTGATTGCCAGAGGAGGTACAAGAACATGAACGGGTTGAGGTATCATTATCAGCATAGTGGGGACCATGGAGCGGTCGGGTTGGCGCTGCTTGCGAGTGGACAGCACGAGTGTTTGCAGAACAACCAGAGTGCGAAGAGGAGGGAGGCGCAGGCTCAACAGCAGGCGGCGGCAGCGGCTGCTCAAGCTCAGCAGAACGCGGGGTATAATTCGGGGAATAATAGCCCCTCGAGCTCGTCGTGCGCGTACCCTACGACCGTGTTTGCTATGGATGATGAGAGGGAGGGGAGGAAGAGGTTTGCGACGACGGCGTTTGGCCATGGGCGGCATGGGAACGGCACTGCGTCTATGCCTGTTAGTCGTGCGGGCAGTACGAGTCGGACGAGGACACCCATTCCGATTAGCGTGCCTGTTAGTGCGAATAACAGCCCCAAAGGCGCGAGTGCAACTGTCTTGGGCCATACGAATACGAGTCCGCCACCGAGTTCGATGAATGCGATGAGCACTACGGCGATGGGCGGGAGCAGTTCGTTGAGCAATGCGTTGGGTATGACGACGGGTGCTACGACGAGTCCTTTGACGACGCCGTTGCAGGTCGTACCTGTCCATGTCGTGAACGGTGTTGGGATCAACACTGGTTTACCGCCTTCACCCCCTTCGTCGGCTTCTGCGTCCCCTGAACAAGCTCAGGCGCAGCTGACTGCGAGCCCGACGATGCAGCAACAGCCCGCGGCGGCGGGTGCGACGACGGCGCATATGCAGATGGCGGCTGCGCAGGTGTATCATCAGTATGCTCAGCAGTACCAGAGGCATTATCAGGCTGCTTTGCAGATGCATGCTGCTCAGCAGCAGCAGCAGCAGCAGGTGCAGTCGGCGCCTACGAGTCCGAGGCCTGGTCAACAGCCGGGGTCGCCTCAGCAGTATGCTGCGTATGGTGCTCAGCAACAGCCGCAGCAGCAGGATTGGATGGCTATGGATATGTCGTAGGGTGAGTTGTGTGCTTTTGATGAGTGGATGCTGTGTGCTGATGAGTGATTTTTAGATGGGTGGATGTAGCTCGCTGGTCGTGGTCATCGCCCCCTACCGACTCCAAAAAACAAAAAGGTCCATGTTGTGGACCGTGCCTTTGGTTTCTTCTCCCCAACAAAAGTACTTGTATTACCAGCTTTTGACTGATCGACTTCCTCTTGATATTTTTACTGTATATTCTCCTCGTAACTCGCCAAGATTGTTGTAACTCTTTTTTCTATTCTTTTCTATCCTGCTTCTGTTTGTTTTTCCAACCTATTCGTTTAGAATCCTTTCGTTGATTCGTCCGTACTGTAATCATTTTCTTATGCTCGATCTTTTGCCCCACCACACCATCTATATCTCTATCGCGTCTCCTTTTTCTCTTGTTTACTACCTTGCTTCACTTCCACTTTTTTGATTATTATTATGTGTAACATCCCCTCATCGCGTACTACTTACTACTTAATGTCTTTTGACTTGTGATTGACCGACCGACCGACCGCCTGACGGGTTGTTGTATACAATACATACATACATGCGTGTTCGCCGTTATATCATCCTAAAATCCCTGTTCGTTCCTTCGTTCGTTGCGGTGTTCGATGTTCGACTGTTGGTGAGTCTTCTTCTTCGTTTTTGGGGGTTCTTACTTGTTCGAGGCTGATAGTTGAGTGATATAGACAGACAAACGGTGCTTCGTGATGATCACCGCTGTTGGACCGGCTGTTCTTTTTACTAAACTCAAAACTCTACTACCCAACCCAATCTCCAACAACCCCAAAAGGCACACCCACCGACGTTGCCACCCCACCGACCCCAACCCATCCTAAAAATCGATATCGATGCTTGACCGACTGATTGACTCTTTTGTAGAGGTTTTTATTTGAACCTAGACAGATGACTTGGGTTTTTTTGTTCGGCTTTGTGTTAGATTATAACGTTTTATCGTGATGCTCTACTCTTTGAGGAGTGGAAGTTGTCGTTTTTTTTTCTTTTTTCCTTTCTTCAAAGTCTTTTGGCTTCGAGTTTCGATTTTTTCTGTCATTTTTTCTTTTGAGTTCGTTTGGCTTTGTAATATAGTTTGCTTCTTTACTAGTTCCCCCTTCTCTCTTTCTCTCTTCCCCTCTCCGGTGTACATCATCCATCCATCCAATGTTGTTACTACGAAATCGCACACAGTATGTATGGTTACTGCTACCTTAAAGACTGCTGGTATGATTACGATACAAGATGAAGGAATTGAATTAATTGTGTTTCTGCGTTCCTGTTTGTTAACGTGGGTTGGTTGCGAGAAATTCCGTGGAGTCGGGAATGGTCCTCGACGGTGAGTACTCTGGTACATTCGTCGCTGTGGACTTGTAGGTGGCTCAAGTTCCGAGTTCAAGGGCTCGTCGGTGTGGAGGTATTCATTCACTTGCTGTAGACTTGCACGTATGTACATATCCTATTCATTCAAGCTACTTGGAACCCCCCGGTCGCGCCTGCGTCTCAGGGTCGACTTTATTGTTCAAGTTCACCGCACCCATGTTTGCTGCGATTGCTTGCTTGTTGTCTCAACGTCCTGTGTGCAGTGCGGGTGATATGTCATCGACGATTCCGCCTCCCCGTATGTACAGTGAATATGTACAAACGCGTCGGCACGAGTTTAAACCTTGCGTTTACCATACTCCGGCGGGAAGGGCCTTCATTAACCTTTTTGGCAGACAATCCTGTTTATTGATCCTCATGACATATCTTTACATAGCTTAGGAACTGCCTCGACGACGCCACAACCCACATGTGCATGTACACACCACTTCTGGATCTCAGACAGAGTCCTTTGCAAGCCATTTGTGGGGGCATGTGGGCTGCTGTGGGTCCTTGGTTTGGGATGATTGACGAGTTGGGGTGGTTCGGTACGGGGGCCCGAAGCGCTCGCTGCCACCGCTTGTTGGTTTAGAGTTCTCTCCGATGTCGGCGCGGCGGCGGGTGTTGTATAACCTGAGGCTTTGGGGTGGTCGAGAACAATTAATAGGGCTATGTATAGTATCACGGTTACTTTACTTACTTCTCTATGATCATTATTTTACAAATGGGTATTGAAGTGTGGTAGAGGGATTTGCGCTGAGCACGGAGGCCGGTGCCTTGTGTGTGCGTTCGGGACCGCTCGTGCAGCTGCTGCGTGGTGACTTGTGGTGTAGTAGTCAGTGTCCTTCGAGATGACTTGAGAGTTACGAGTCCATTCCACTCTACCCAGGTAGAGTTCATTCCGACCAAGAAGGATTTTGTTAGGTTCTTGACGCAGCTACGCAGATAAGAACCCGACCCGGTGTGGAGTGCGTCATAATCCCGTCGGATAAAATTTTTGTAGGCGCTCCGTGTCTGTGATGCCATTGATCCAGACAAGCGCTCAGGCTCCTCGGGAGATAATAATCGAGATAACTAGTTTAACGCCCTAAAATCCACCACCAGTAAGGAGCAGGGAGTTAAAAGATTAGAAGAGCTTACGGGCGTGTCAAAGACTATCATTGACATGTTCTGGCCTTGGCGAGCGCGACTAATAGTACCGCTCGGACTCGGGAATTGAAGCGATGCTGCTGTTGAAAGCCTGATCAACATTGCCTGCGGTAGTACGCCACGGATGTGTGGCATCCTGTCGAACTGGAGAAGATTTTTTGGAAAGCAGCCGTGACGGTATGTTGAGGCAGTAGCAGATAGGCGGAGAATGCCAGCCGTCAGCTACGCTCTTGAAGTTGACATTTCCTGACAACGCGTGCTGTTCTAGAGTGATATACTGCCGTCTATGATCGAGTAGAGGAGAGAACGTGAGATAAGACTTGATTCTCATCTCTCAACCTTCTTCCATCGAATTAATCATCTCATCTATGGCGCACAACAATCGAGGAGGGCTTCGAATTCCAAACCTAGTCATAGTTTCGTTACCCCTCCCTCTTTGGGCATTCCTTATCTCCCGCTTCTGGACTTTGCCAGGCTGTGTCCTTCAAAGATGGATGGATGGATGGATGCGGGTTAGTTCGAAGTCGACCGCTCATATACTGATTAGAGTTGAAACGCGCTGCGCATGCGTACGCGGCGTGGGCCATCGTACTACGTACCAGAGAAGTCCGTGCCCAGTGGAAGGCTTCACTTTCCCCCATTCACTGCCAAGATAACGAGCTCGGACGAATGGTCAGTACTAGAACCAAGTGGGGACGGGAATGAAGTCCGAGATACACAGGATCGATTTCATCATGTGAAGCCTCAACTTCTTGTGAAGGAGTTGCTGCTTTGTATTGAAGACGTTCCTTTGTGGCTCAGCCCTCCCCCAAATCAGAGTACTTCGACTTCACACGCCTGAAACCCCAAAATAAGAGTCGAAAAGCCTCGAGCTCTGGGACTTTCGAATGACCGCGCGCACGCTGAGTATCGGTTATAGACACTTAGCCGTCGCCGGGGGGGCCATCGGACATTGCTTTGTGCGATGCGCTGTATTTCCGCGTCTGGATCTCAAACTCTCATGATTGTCTCTTCGATATCACAGAATCGGTCCCTGAACTCCGATGTGAAGGGTTTTGAATTCATAGTTGGACACCGTCCCAACAACACGAGGACCAAGACTGTTCTATTGGCGCTGGAATTATTTAGATGCAACACTTAGCCAACCTAACTGATTTTCCAAGGAGGGTTAGCTATCTCTCATGAATGTCAAGCCAAAAGGCGATGTGCCGTACAAAGCCGAGTGATTGACTATTGGGCCTCCTTGACCTCGCGAGATTGTATTAGTATCAGTGAGATCAAAATCCCGTCCCCAGCGGCGACGGAGTTCGCTGAAACTTAGTGTCGGTTTGTCAAGTGGGCCCACTCTGGTTGGACAATGAAAGACTTTGAAGGGTTCATGTTACAACAGTGTGAATGGGAACCGGCAGTGTAAGACTAAGCAAGTGTACTTGGCTTACCTATCTGACGAAAGACCATGATGAACGAGAGACAAACAAGTTGCTTAGGTAGGCATGGGCGAGAACGCAATCGAAGATCCTAGTACAAACATTCGAGCCGAACTCACTACGTTGCCATCTGCGTGGAACCGATGCTGGTTTCGTGACAGTCGAGTCTATAGTCGGCGAAACGAAAGCACCTTCAGTTGATATGTGAGCCTAGACGTATCGTCGCCCGCCAGAAGACTCACCCCACTTGTCGACCGTGCCCTCAGGTGTTTGTTCATGGGCGTCAGAGGTTCGCCGAAATTCCGCCAGAAATGAAGCACTTGTGTCTAAGCGGCAGGTAGAAGTGGCCCTATCGAAAGGCTTCGACAATTCATTGACTTCGAACCGACTCGGAGGAAGTCCCACTCCATCGAAATTCTCGAGGTGTAGTTGACCAAAGTGATCATCCATCCTATTGTCGGTAGTAGCGCCCAGAAAGTCACATATGTGTGAAACTGTAGAAGGCCTTTCAGAACCACCCGTTATTTCGCGAAGTCTAATGCCAGCAGTTCAAAAGACGGGTGTTGGTGAGTTTGAACTATGGGTGGACGATGCCATAGGCTTCCACTAGCATTGTACGGTCCAGTGATGCGGTTTCATGGCAGTCATCCCAATAGCGATCTGTCCAGGTGGAGGAGTCCACAACGTTCAAGTTGTGTGACACGAGGGGTGTTCTTGACCGACTTCTGCCCGTTGAGAATAAAAAACCACGAGGTGCAACCTGGAATGACGCAACGAGAGGGAGTCATATATCTGAGTAATATTTCAGGGGCGGGTAATGGGAGGACGCTTGTAGAAGTGCTCTCAGTCGAGCGAAAGGAAATTTAGAGTCGAGGAAAGACGTCGAGTGAACGTGCTATCAATTGTCGTATCCTTCGACAATCGTTCCGATTCCAAGCTCTTCCGCTTTTCGTACGACGGCAGAGGCTATAGCAACGTCTTGTAACCCTATCCCAACTGATTTGAAGATGGTGACGGGACCAGTGAAGTCAGGTTGGCGATCCACATCGGAAGGTTCCGCAGCTTGTTTGGAAAGGAGTAAGGTGTTGAGGCCGGCAAGGTCAAGGCGCCCAGATGGATCCCGTGGAAGTAGCTCGCCCAATTCTTGTACATCCTCGCGGGAGATGTCAGCTTTGATGAGTTCCCCGGCTTCCTTCGCGCAAGCCTCCCAAGAGTCGACAAGAAGTAAGGGCTTCGTGTTGCTCTCGCGACCCTCGAAGTACCGTGATGTCGCTCTGTTGACCAGGTCTGTATCTATCTCGTGCATTTCGGGGGTGTAGCTTCCAACTAGGACAATCTGAGCTCCTGCCTTCACCCAAGACGAAGGGAAGAGGGGGACAGTCGAGGACGTGGCGCAGATGACAATGTCTGCCGCAGACACTGCTTTCTTGACTTCTGAAGATGCGTGCGTGCTTTCGAGGGGAGTGATGTGGACGTTTGGAAACGCCGGGGAGAGACGCTGGACGAGGCTCTCGAACCGGTCGTTCATAGTTCGGTTGACGATCGTGCAATTCTGCGTGGCAGGGAAAAAGCGCAAGTAGAGGTCAATGTGGGCTTCTATTTGATTCCCAGCACCGAAAGCGACGATGTACCGTGGGGCGCTGTTCGTTGTAAGGCTTGTCGAGAGCAAGGAACCTGGGAAGGGCTTATTAGGTTAAGTATTGAACTAGAGGCTCAACAAGGGAATCAACTGACCAGCGGCGTTTCGTAGGGCAGTCAACTTCCGTGCGTTGACCATTGCTTTGACAGACCCATCGAGCTCGTCAATAACAAGGGTCGTCGCGGGTAACCCTCCGGGACTAGAACCCTTAGGAACGGAGACGATCTTGATACTCGTCTCAGACGCCGAATCGGCTGCCATCCGAGCAGGCATAAAGAGAACTTTATGATTTTCGGTCAAGATCGTTGTGCGGTGAGGTATCTGAGTGGCCGAGGAGGGTGCAATTGCTCTCCCGACCTGCTGCGAATCCCCGAAGGTCAAGCTGGAGGATAGGGTCGTTACTGCATCGAAAACCTTGGCCATAAGACATGGAAGTTCATGTGGCTTGAAAGCAGATGAAATACTCTCGACTTGGGCTCCAGAAAGGACCCGTAGGGACATGGTGGTTGGGTCGAACGAAGTCTGCTCTTGGTTTGCCTGTGATCTTCGTTGTTCGGATCACGACCGGACCGCGGGCGCATGCCGTCTCGGCGAGGCTTTACCTCTGGATATTTTGTCGAGGACAAGATTCTCAGTATCCTCAAGGACAGGGTCAGGGAGAATGACCCTCGCCATTTGACGAACGTCACAACGCCAGTGTCCCCGCAATACGACTCAAGCTCAAAGCTTGCACGCTAGCAGCTCTCTATATCGAGAAATAGCAAGAGCAGGTTTACATTCCTCTCGACGAGATAATTGAGCGACTCATTGCTCCTTCTGGCTCTACGGCCTCTGCTGCTGCTACAGACTATGGGGATGTGTCACACCTCTTCGCCGTTCGCCCCGTCTCTCGACTCATTCGACAGATGACGAAAGACGAACCGCTTCCATAGCATCGCGCGATTTATTTAGCGCTGAGCGATATCAGAGAGAAGTTGCACTAGAAGCTGCCCGTTGTGCAAAGGTTTGATCATCCATCCGTTCATGTTGGCTGATCAAATCCCCATAATATTTCAGAAAGTAGGTTCTTGGGCTCTTTGGGTTCCGTTTGTGTTTTCTGGCCGCCCCCGGCCCCGACTTAATGATCATTCGAAACGAAGACGACCAATCTACCGACCAACTCAACATCCGCCATGGCACGATTTCCATGGTTCGCAAGTACTTTCGCTTCATTTAGCCCTGGATTGGAGACTCCGGAGTGTTATCAATGCCGTCCAGCTCAAGCCTCCTTCGACGCTGGCATGGCAAGTTATCCCCGCTCGTTCGTTCACGGCTTTTGCCCTTCAAAGCAACAGTTGTCTCAGTTGGGAAAAATCATGATGTGGAGGTATAGACATGTTGAAAAATGACAGGATAGAGGGGATGATGGAGGGACAGAGTATCAGCTCTCTGTAATTTTGACGATACCTTTGAAGCTCCTCCGAGTCAGCGAATCTCAATGACACATTCCACATGCCGCCAAGGAAAGTGGACAACCAATCCCTGAGCTCAGAGTGGTCTTCGGTGGCTGTTTATCGGTATTTGCTGCTCAGTACTGGGGCGGTCCTCATCCCGACGGCTCCAATAAATATAATAGCGCCCTCTTGCCCGGAGCTGACCCCACATTCGACTTCATCGTCCCATTTCTCTCTATCGAGGGCTGGTTGTGTCGGCCTGATGCCTGTCGCCGTCAGCATCCCTGAGCACGATACAAGCACCAAGAGCAACGCCGTCAGCTATCTTATCTACCATGCAGTCGCCAGAGCGGAGGCGGTCTCGCCACTGGAGCTGCTCAAGCCGGACGCTCGGGTGACGGTGATGCTGGTAATATTGGTAGTGTCCATGATTGCTGTATCTTTCCCGGCTGTGAGCGACAGCGGAGTGGTTAGAGTCCCGACGGCGCTCTTCTTCATCGGGAAGCATTTTGGGACTGGGGTCATCCTGGCGACGGCCTTCATCCACCTGTTGCCCGACTCATTTCATGCCCTGTTGAACGAGAGTGTGTCAAAGGAGTACGGAAACGTCGGGAGATGGACTGGTCTCATAATGTGAGTTGCCTTGCTGCCGATTGTCCCGCTCGTCCTGACGAGGTTTCACAGTCTAGGATCGCTTTTGACCATCTTCCTTGTGGAATGTACGTCGTGTGCCCCGTCTTCTGTCCCTGGATACTCACACCTTGGCAGACATATCGACCACCTTCGTTGACCACCTCCACGCCGAACCCTCCGCTCCCCCATCCCTTCAACAGAGCCCCAACATCCCTGTTTCGGCCCTTCCGCTCGATGCCTCTCCAAGTCTCCTCCCTTTCCTCGCCAATGCTCCCAAAATCATTCGCCTCCGCAACAGTGTGGCCTGCGTATGCCAGAACGGCGTGTGCGTCTGCATTCCGGAAGCACCGCTGGATCCGAGTGAGCACGCTGAGCATTCACCGACACATGAGCGGCATCATCACGAGCACCATGCCCACTCAGAGCACCACCACGAGGAGAAGCGCCGCGTTGGCAGGAGAAGGCAGATTGTGGGGATCTTCGTGAGTGCATGCCATGCTGTCCGAGTCTGCCAAGGTCGCTGATAATTGATGGGTTCTTGTAGGTGTTGCAAGTGGGAATTATGATCCACTCTGTCGTTATCGGCCTCACATTGTCGATTACGTCTGGAGCCGACTTCAGTGGGTCTCGTTTTTTGTGGTGTTCTTGCTATGCTAGTACTCACGATGATAATAGCGTCTCTGACGACCGCTATCATCTTCCATCAAATCTTCGAAGGTCTCTCATTAGGAATCCGAATTGCCGCTCTTCCTCACAATGACAAGAAACAGAAAGAATCTGATATTGAAGAGCGGCACGGTTCTCCTTCAGCTCCTTCGATAAGCGAGTTGGAGGGTCTCGAAGGAATCACCGTAAGGCCTGACCTACAGGGCTACGGCGGCGAAGATGGGCATGAGACCCAACGGCGACTCCAACTCCACTTGCAAAGCGAGGACCGAGGTGAAGGGTCGTCAACCTCGGCTTCTCCTCAATCCACGGTCGTAGACCAGCCAGAAAGCCAGGCTAGTATTGCTAACCGAAAGCTTCTTGTAGTCGATGGCAGCGTGTTACGGACCTCCCGCCCACCCACACTTCGTCGCTCACACTCTACCACGTCGTTGAAGCCGAGTCGCGTGCTTGATTGGAGAGGGTGGAGTTCCTTGTTTAATCGTCAGTCACAGAATCGACTCCCGGTTTCGCACCAGCACTATGGTCAGAATGGTTATGGCGGAACATTGCATGCTGACAGACGTCCGTCATCGTCTAGCGAGGGGACTCGTGTTCACAGAGCGGGGGAGAGCACTACTGGGTGGACCAAGACGGGTAGTTGGAGACCTAACCCACTCAAATCGACTTTATCGGTTTTGTTTGCGATTACAACGCCCCTTGGGATGGCATTGGGTCTTGTAATGTGGAAAGGTGCCAGAGAAGGCGGTTCAGAGCAAGGTACGTAGAAACCTCTTTTGCCATTTTGATTGACTGACTGACTGACTTGTCCCGAATTTACAGCTTCGATGAAGTTGACGCAAGGTGTCATGTCGGCGATCTCAGCCGGGATGCTCATCTACGCTGCCACCGTTGAAATGATTGCGGGTGATTTTGTGTTTGGGGACCTTGAAGGACACCATCACCATGGTCCTGGTGGGGACCACCACCATCACGAGCACGAAGACCATCACCCTCATTCTCATTCTCGTTCCGAGTCTCAAGGCCCGAGTAGTACGAATGAAGGGCATGCAGGACACCATCCGAGTATTGGGAAAAGGGTCGTTGCGGTGCTTAGTCTTTTGATGGGTGTAGTGGCGATGGTTGTCATTGGGCTTGGAGAGCCTGGTGAGCATTAAGTGAGTAGGCTGTAAACCCTTTTTTTTGAAGTCCTTGGCAATGGCCTGTCACGATGACGTGCATATTTATGACGAACGGACTTTTCTTTTTACGATCATGCCCACCTAATTTCGTTTGCTGCATGCCCCCGCATCCCCCTATTCGCCTTTTCTTCCCGTCACGCCATCTGTTCTCCGCTATGTTCCCCACGATGAGGAATTTTTCTGTCTCCTTGCTATGCGACAGCCAAACAGACACGACTGTGATGATCTGTCCATATATCATCCTCGACCTTGCATACATCTTTTTTGCCATATGTTGCATCTGTTCACAGCTAATCGTGAATTAGCTACGATACTGTGTATTTTTAGTAGAATGTACTTTATGGTATATCAATACCATCTACCTACCGAACTAGACGGACAAATAGACAGACAAGCGAACGGATGGTAGGTAATTAGTCGCGAACTAAGTCGAACTTACTGCAAAGAGATCATCGCAGCGGGCAAGACACATGTATCGTGTATCCTTGTCCTAGAATCAGACTCCTTTTTGCGCTAGCGTAAAATCGAGCCTATAGACCGTCTAGCCTTCAAGTTAGAGCATGTTGAGCTCGGCCCACAGGTTGGTTGGTGTAAGGGAATCGTTGGCTCGAGATGAGCCGAAAGATATGAAATAGATCGGAAGCGAGGGAAGCCACGATGAGGGGGTAGCGGCTGTAATTATCATGAGTTGAAAGCGGCCTGGCTGGAATGGCGGTGCCTGAAGATGTGGTGTATAGTTTTCTGATATCTTACGCTTTCGGGGTTGCCTCCATCTGCGAAGGGGGAGGGTGAAGAAGGTGGCCCATCGATAGGAACAGTTTGAAGCCACCCCAAACCCTTTGATTGAACACTTGAACAACAAGCGTGTCAGACCGGAATTTCTGAATACATCTGTGTTTAACCGAGCACGGAAACTTGCAAAAGTTTCAGTGGAGGAATGTGTGTCTCCTTGAACGGAGTGAAGGCCAAACATAGACACACATATCGTCAGTCTGGCTACGGGAGACTAGGACCAAACGAGCTTCAAACTAGTCCATCTAATCCCTCGACATCCAGATCTTCAGTGGAATCCCTACTACTTCTACTTCCACTCCTATCTCCGTCGCCATCTCCCACAGGTAAACGAGACTCAAAAGAGTTCCGGGCCTTCCCACCTGACGATATTGATGCAGGCGCTTCAAGAGCGCTAATTTGAGCCCCCAGTTCCGTCGTCGTTCCCCTGCCCCTACCGCAGCGTCTCAAAAGCTCCAGAACTGCAGACACGTCGTAAAGACTGCGATGGTGGTACCTGTATTGCTGTAATTGATGATCCGATTCCAGCTCGAGCTTGGAAAAGGGGAGAGGAGCGGCGAGGACGGTCCAAGATATAAGGAGATTGATGATGATGATAGTCATAAAACTTGCCGGGGAAAGGGTAATGGAGATCCGAGCCATTGTGAGGAGGGGAGATTTAGAGTGAGCGCAGAGGAGAATGTTGGAGCCCCCACTGAAAGTAGGAGAAGGAAGAATGTCTGCAAGTCGATGCGTTGCTTCGTTGAATATTTGTAACGTGCGATCAACACACGAAAAGGGCGGGTAATTTGGGCTCTAGCGACGGCGAGGCCAGCTCGCAAGGGTGCAGGGAGGAGCTGAACCGATGTTCTCCTCTGGAGGAGTCCTTATATATGCATGCTGAGCTGGTAACTACTGGTGAATCTTTGATATCATGTCAATGGTGATCTCGGAAAGTTTGGGATGCATCTGCCTGTTCGCAGTTGCGAGATGATTTCGCCCGTGGACGTATTCATAGAGATTGCCATCGTTTAGTGCTGGGAAGTTGATTGAAGTGCGACGCCGTAAGCTGTCGTTAAAGTAGGTACAGTGAGTCGAAAGGAGACGTGGGGACCTTTCACTTCCATTCACCTCGCTTTGAACCTTCTGATTTTTCATCAAGTATCCTCAGCTCATGATTAACGATAGCATCGGCAAAAAGGTCGAAACAATATAATGGAATTGTATTTCGTACCTAGAAATATATGCCTTGCCTAGGATTGTACCCAATACAAGGCACTTCTGGGCACGTCGGGGAAAAGTCTAGTCTTGCAATACAAGCCGGTACAATCCTGCCATCTCAATACATGGCCAAAGTTCAATACATTTAGATTACATTCTAAGCAAAGAATGGCACTATAATCTCTGAGAGCTTTCAGATTTCAATCCATCTACCGTACTAATGCGAGCGCCACCGTATTTAATCAAGACTGACGACATATCATTTTATTATCAAAACCATTGTAGTCTACAAGCGCGAGGATAGAGGCAATAGCAGTGCGTATATAGGGACATGAAGAGGGTCTCCGAAAGCGAGGTGCACCTAGAGCTAGACACCGATAGGGCACAACTGAGCGAGAAGACAATCAGAAGGGAGAATCGAGTGAATGGTTTGATAAGCTAACGCACCGCTTAGGCTGAACCACCCTTCGAGTCCCGATCCCCGCCATCCATACCAAGCATCCCGCCCGCCGGTCCTCATATCCATCACAACCGCCATCCCGCCTAGCGCCAAACTCGATATAAGTGCTCCTGATGATCGATACGTGCCTTGCCATTGGTTGTGGAGGGCGCCCTTCAGCGGCTACTCAGAATGCTGCCTATTCTTCTCGATCTCGTTTTGGCTCCGATTGCGGGCCCCGCCTAGTGCGAAATCAGGCTTGCGTGGTTTCTACGTCGATACTGTGTCATATGAGAGGCGGTGAGGGTGGAGTGGAAGTAGTGATGCGACAGGGGGTGAGCAGGATGGTGAGAGGGAAGGAACAAGAGCGAACCGAAGCGCGCTCGCGCGAAAAGGTCAGGTTATAACTCCGACCAGGTTTACAACTCCGCTGAGTTCCGACCCCGCCGTTTCACCTACTAAGGACGTCATATTTTTGCACTTCAGCGGCAGGGGAGATGGAAATAAGAGAAATAGGACGCATATGGGGCTCATGATGACGGTTGCTTCTCAGAATTTAACTTGAACTGTGTTTGTTCGGTAGGTGGTGAGCCCCACCGCCCCCATACCAGCTCCGATTCCCGCATTGAGTGCTATTTTGTTGTTGTGGAAAGGAAATATTGTAATGAGAGGCAAGAACGCCCAGAGCAAGGTATTAAAGCATGAGAATATTCTTTGATTATGTGAATTATCCTCGAAAGGAATCCGAAGGCTGAACGTTGAGATCGACGGAGAGCTCGACCTCACGATCGATTCTTGCCGTGGGGGCGAGGTCAGGCGTCTCGGCCATGCATCTCACTAGGCGGTTAAGCTTGTATTTCATCGTAAACCCTGCACTTTGAATACATACCAACTCAATTATGGTAATTCAGCGCAATGGGAGTGAAATGCTTCCACCACAAATGCATTGATTGTGCCATTCTGGAGACTCCCCGTATAGGTGGCCGCAATTATTTTACGTCAATGTAGCTTGATGACTATCCTTGTATGGCCGTGTAATCTCTACGCAAGCTTTCCACTTCCCAGATATTAAACTACCTAGCCTTTTACCTCCCAGATATCGCAGCAGCTAGCCTTGTACGAGCCTTGTATTGCGAGCTAGTTCCAGTCGCGTCCTTGTATAGGCTACACATGACTAGTCACTTCCATGTATGCGTGCTACGTACCTTTTGCATCAATACGAGTCCATTTTCAGCCTTAAATTTGCTATGCATGACTAGAAAAGACTCGCAGACGCCATATGTGCCTCTACGTGGTAACGTACGACATACATCGTTTCGTCCTTTTTGCCGATGAGTGTCACACGCGCTAAGTCTCAGAAAGATGACGCCCACTCAATTCCAAAATGCGCGATAATAGAGCAAAAAAGACGATGCATATTCTATGCTAAATACACACACGCATACACCCAAGAGTAAGTATGTACAGAAAAACTAGAAACACACGCATATATAAGGGACCCCGAAGAGAAAAGCACCTGTACACGACAACTTGAACAAACGAATTGAATGATCGATGAATGAGAAACCTGACAAGAACCCAGTTGCTAAATGCACCATCGTGAGTGGAAGAAGTAATTAGTGCTATGCAGACCACAGGACCCGAGAGAAAGAGATGGATGGAGACAGAGGAGTATCGACAAGATGAGGAAGAAACCGAGGAGAAAAAAAGGCCGACATGGACAAAGACAATGGTATGGGGAACCGAGAACCGTATTTCGGGAACGGAATGAATGAACACCGGAAGAAGAAAAGAGGCAGCTAATCGTATCATCATGAGACAATAAAAAAGAGATAGAACCCAATGCACAGAGGAAAGATAGAGAGCAGACAGAATATACAACAGGCAACGCAAAGAAATAATTATACAGATTCCACAGTCCTTTCTTACTTTTGTTTTCCTTGGTTTCTTCTTCCAGGGCAACATCCACACAGCATCATCGAGTCGTTCAGTGTGGCCGGGCGATTTAACCAGCCCACCCAGTCAACGAAGACGTAGGTCCAGGAGCTCCCGACGCAGAAGGCGCCAAATGCGTGTACTGATACCCCCCTGCTGGAGCATAGAACGACTGTGGCACACCCCCGACCCCGGTTCCGGCGGATATTGATGCAAGATGCATATGATGCTGCTGCAACGCCATGCTTGTCGCAGTGTCCATTCCCATAGCCGAACCAGGATCACCGTTCGATAGCTGATGAGGCATCGCCGAAGGCGGGAGCCCTGGGGGAAGGTGAAGTTGCTGCTGCTGGTATCGGTGGTAATCCCCGCTCATAGGCGGTGAATATTGAGGTTGGTAAGACGAAGCAGGTGGTGCGGAAAGGGAAGTAGGAAGAGGGGGAAGCTGGTGACTTTGGAGGTACCCGTTGGAGGCTCCCCCAGCACCTGCAGAGTACGTCGCCAAAGGTAACGGCGGCGGTATCTGAAGTACGCCTCCTCCTCCGCCTACCATCCCACCTGGAAGAGGCTCTCGAGTCGGCAAACTGGCGCTTGGAATGGTACCTTGAGATTTCGCTAGTGGAGCGTACATCATCCCGCCTGGAGGTACTCCCACTCCCGCAGGCGTACCGGTCACCGTTCCAATACCAGGCGGAGCAAATGACGAAGAACCAGGTGGTGGGACTATGCCGTTAGTATCACTCGAAGAAGGCCCCGAAGCGACCATCCCAACAACACCACCTGTAATAGAACCCGCAGTCCCTGACGCCGCCCCTGAACCTGTCGAAGCTGCTGCTGAAGCAGCATTTGTCGTCGAGGGATTCGAGGTTTTCGGAGAACGTAGAGAAGGGGACGCAGAAGGACCAGGGATAGGAGAACCCGTCAACCGACTCCCGTTATTGCTGCTACCGTTGCTATTCCCACCTCCTACTTTCGAGTTCGAGCCACCGCTGGTAGTCCCGCGCCTCTTCTGTATGCCACCACCGACCGTTGTCCCTTTCTTCCCTTTCGGCTTGGTTGAAGGAGATCCCGCACCGGTTTTGGACGGCTTGGACTTGGTGCCGCTACCATTCCTACCCCCCGGAGATGCGGTCCCCGGTGGGGTTGCGGACGTACTAGCATTACCACCGCTAACGGGAGGGGTCGTGACAGTTGGTAGCCCCGTAGAAGAAGACGACGAAGGCGAAGATGAAGTAATCGTAGCCCCAGTAGCACCCGTACTCGTACTCGCAGCTGCTGATGCGGTCGGCGGAGTTGAAGAACTAGAAATCGTAGACGTAGACGCGGACCTTGACGTAGAAGTCGAAGCCATAGATGTGTTGTTGGTGCCTGATGAAGATGAGACTATGGAATCTGGAAAGTTCTCAGTGTTCGGGAAGTAAGCGTTGAATAGGTCAGTCGTCTCCTTGACATAGTCTTGATCCAGCTCAATGTATTCATCGTCTTCAGGCCGGGGAAGCCTCGTCTTTTTCGTCGTTGAGCTCGAGGACATGGTCGCCGCGGTAGTCTTGGAGGAAGAGGAGGCAGTGGCGGGAACAGGGGGAGGCGGTGGCAGTGTACCGGTCGCAGAAGTGGAAGACGAGGAAGCGGAAGCGGAAGCAGCTGACGATGTCGAACCATTGGATGTCGCGGCCTTGCCACCGGTACGCCTCTCCGAAGAGGCATGGTGATGGTGATGTGATGACGGAGCTGCGGAAATCTCTGCCCCAGGCGGCGGGGGGATTTCAATGCTGCTGGATTTGGGTGGTGGCTGTTTGTTGGCGGACCCAATGACCATAGGTGGGAGCGCCAAACCCTTCGGGGCAGTTCCGGAGAGCGGGAGCTGCGGCGGCATCGAATAATCGTGGCCCAGGTATAGGCCGCCGTCGTGATATGTCGGAGGCACTGGACCTGCCGACGAGATGTAATATTGGCCCGACACTGCGGGCATTGAGGGCTGAGAATAATAAGGGGACTGGAGCCATGTTGGGTCGGGACCTCCGCCGTTGACTGCGGACGGTGGAGGCATACTAGACGCCGCTGTTGGCAGGCCATAATAGTCATCGACGGACGCTGGGGAGATGGGGGAAGACATGTTGGAGGACATGTAGGAGGTGGGAGGGGAGATGTCGGCAAAGCTGACGACCGACGTAGGCGAAATGACTCCGTCGCCTTCATCGGGAGACGAGATGCAAGATCCTCGCCTCGCCCAGGCCAGAGGCAGGTAGCGCCCCTGAGAATCAGCAGCTGTGGGGCTTGTCTGCGCGAGGCGGGCGAGTCGATCCGCTTTGGAGTGGGTCATAGCTCTACCACTCGATGGGGGCAGAGTCGTCCCATCATGCGAGTAGGCTGGCCCGGCAAGCTGAGGGCCTGCAGCGTATGCCTCATCGCTGACGAAAGGCTGCCTCGCTGGCTTTGCTCCGTAAACTTTTTTCTTCGTCAGTCCGTGGACCCGTTGCAGATGGCCGACGAGACTCGGGGGATCTTCCATATCCAGGGGTCCTGTGGGCAGATACGAATCGTCGTACTGAGGTAGGTAGCCAGGTTCGAGTGGAAATGTGTTCCGCCGAGGCATAGGAATGCGCTGGGGCCGGGGCGGTGGCTAAATAGATACACGCGATAACAGTCAGAACATCGATAGCCTTTTGATTAATGTCACTTTACACACATTAAATTGACCTTTTCGAACGAAGAATTTAGCTCTAGGTTTGGATAAGCATCGTTTGGCACTCTCACCTTGCTTTCCAGGAGACATAGACAGGCGGACAGCAAACTGCGAATCAGGAGGGAAGGTGACGAGGTCCTCTATATTACTTTGGGAACGGAGCTGCAGGGGGCGACTGAGATTAAAAACGGACCCGGAAGAAAGAGTCGGCGACCTAAAGAGAACTTACGGTCTCGTCAAACAGGGCTGTCAGGGCCGTCATATCCTCACTCGTGGACCTGATAAGTAGGTGGCAGAATATGCTAGCCTTTTCGGAACTTGATGTGAATCATCGGATAACCAAGAAAGGAGTCACAATTATCGTACCTGGGCAAGTTTATGAGCCAAACTGTACCACGGAGAAAAGCCTGATGGGTCAGTGATAATTTCCCTCCCTGTAACATCGATGCACGCAGCTGGTGAGGATGCTGCGACCACAATCAGGTGTAAAGCGCGTGCTTCTCCGGAGCCTCGCAGTGACGACAGGAACTACAGAACTGATGGTCAGGGCTGGGCTTGGAACCTGGACTGGGTCAGACGACGTACGTTGACCGCTTCGTCGACCTTGTTATAAGAGAGGCGATTTTCGGGCAAGCAATTTAGGCGAACGTCGCGCAAAGCAGCCTGAGGGTTGATGTATTGCCGGGGTAGGGCGGTGGAACCTGCTTGCGAGGGCTGGGACTCGAGGACCCAAACGGTGGTAGAGGCCTTGGAGGGGGGCTTTGAGCCGACTTGCCAGCGAGGAAAGGCCGCCACACGGGACACACGTACTGGTTGGGGGTCGTTTGCAGCCTCAAGCCTCTCCATTAGACACGACAAATAACGATCCCTCAGATCGTCCCAGATGACGGACATTTTCTGCGAATTCTCGACGAGGAGCATCACGTCGATTGGCTGATGGGGGAGCATGGTCTGGAAGAGGGAACTCTCAGCCATGTCGAGGGGCCGGAAACCGAGTGTTCCGTGGCTGGGTGGTGGGTGGTCGACGTCAAAGAAATGAAAGGGATATGCAGCACAGGAGCGCCAAATTGACAGGGCCTAACGAATCAACTACTATCACCGCATGAGGTGATGGCTCAAGAAAGGAGACGGCTGATTAGCTCACTGGTGGGCTGCACCACCGTCGACGGGGCCTGGCCGCTGGACACGCTGTACGGGCTCACTCGAGGGCGGTGAGGCGCGTTAAGGGGCGGGAGGTGGACCGGACGGGCGTTCAAAACGCGTCGGTGGGGTCGGGGAGATGATGGTGGTTCAAGGTCATAAGGCACAGCGATAACAACACGTGCATCCAGAATCTGCCCTGAATCTTCGCATGCCTCTCCGAATATCGCTCCGGCCAGCACCTCGACGTCTCTCCAGGCATCGCAGGCTCCGCCCAGCCAAACGGGACTTTGTTGGAGAAATAAATTTATCGACCCATCGATATCCATCATCAGCATCCTCCCAAGTTCCTTTTCGTAGCTAAGGTTATCCGGAATTATTCGGGGAAACACCTCGAGGACGGGGACTTGGTGCGTCCCATGCTAATTGACCCGTTTCAGTGCTGTATAATCGAAATGTAATCAGTGACAGCCAATATCCATGTCCTTGGGGATATCAGCGACCCAAATCGCTATCAAGCCAAACGCCGGAGGCAACCTCTTGCGAGATGCTTGTCTCTTTACATACGACAACTGACAACGAGCAACGGGCGGCGTGGCCACGAGTCGGCTTGGAGCGAAATAGGCGCTCTTTGGGCATCAGGATCCGAGCCTCTGAGGACGTTCCGAGCCTCGAGGCTTGTCCTAAGCTCGCGGTGTGTCTGATTTTGTGTGACGCCTCCCAGGAAACCCTGGACCCATGTCCAGTTGACGGCGCCATAAAACGCCATCCATCCATCTCTGCTTGCGGTCCAAGTCCGCGAGCCACTTCCCAGGACACCGGACGTCTCTAATCTGCACCACGGTGGTCAGCTGTTCACCGTCTTTCGCTTTGCTGGATGTACGATGTCGTAAGGCTTGAGTCTATTTAAATTTTTCCTGGTACAGATGCATATAGGTCGCGAGCCTCGAGGCGCGTGTAGGAGACAAGGTTGGGTAGGAGGTGTGAATGCGAATGCGATGTCGCCGCGAGAAGGTCTCCGTTGGCCAATACATTCGTGTTTTGTTCCGTTCCACCGTTCGAAACGAAATTCCATCCCAAAAGCATTGGTCTATACAAATGTTTGTAGCCATTTTTGTAGATGGGTTATGATGTCATCAGGATCAAGCGATTCTATTGCCACTATGTCCAATCCAAGAATATCTTGCCATCGAGGCGTCATTCTCGTCAGGGAAACCCAAACTTGGGAATGCTTGTCCTGTTGCTTCGAGAGCCTCAGGTTTGTCAGGACGGCGTCCCACTCGGACGGACTCGGTTACACGACTGGCCATTGTTATCCAAAAACACGGGGCGAGGCATGGCCAGGCACCACATCGAGTCAATAATAAAATTCGCCGGAACTTCTCATCCTGGATATCTTCTCTAGCCACGACTTTTTATAGCTAAAATGCCTAGATATACCTGCCCGCAAGTGCTTTCAACTGAGCTCGTGCCAGTACGTTAAACTACCCGGGTTAGAGCGGCAGAAGAGTTGAATCATTCAGTCCACTCCACTGTTCTAGCACTGCACCAGGCCGTTCGAGGTACCATTGAATCTCAGCAGGTCCATGGACGTTGACTTGGACAAAGCAATCACTTAGCAGATCGTCTTATGGCCCTGTAAACTGGATGTCGAGATATTAAATCATTCAATGAAGTTGACTGACAGCTATGTGGAGCGAAACAAAGTAGCACAGGTATCTTCTGGTACTTCTTTGAGGAGCGCTCAGCGGCGTTGACTTCGAAACCCAGTAGGCTGGATTTCGAGAAATTAAACATCAGAGTGGCTCAGCAACGAGCAGCTATCAGATCTTCTTCTTTGCAAGTGAGGACACCAAAATTATATCGATCCAAGAGTGACCAAATTCCGATTAAGTTCATCCTTTGATTGTGATTAGAAAACATAGCATTTCGAACCTTCGAGCAAGCAAGAGAAGCTGCTTTGTTCTTGTGCAATGAGGTCATTGGGATGTCGAAGGTATGACGGAGGGGGAACGAAAGAACAGAAGCCAGATTTTCCGCCAAAGCCTCCGGGAGAACTGAAAGGGAACATAGACGATCGCATATGATTGGAGGCCTGGTGATGTCAAAGCAAAACAAGCAGAAGAACCAGAAGAATCAGAACCAGAAGAGTTGGCGGACGTATCTGGACTGGGTTCGCACAAAACTCGGATTGGACCTCTGGAAAACGCCATCTGATTGGCAGGGTCGATAATAAAAGTCAAGATAAATATACACCGTCAACTGCATTGCCAATAGAAAATTAAACCGATGCGTCGTGTCGTGATCATGGCCGGAAGATATTTAGGCGTCCGTCCCACCCACAGCTTGCCAGGACACCCTCTTCATACATTGACCATGAACAGCCGACCACGAACTCCGTATGCAGATCGTTGATACTGAGCAGCTGTGGTGTCCCAGGGGCTGGTGAGGTCGTCCATCTAAACAGCAAAAAAGCAAGGTTTCTCAATACAGGGGAAACAATGTTAGCTTGGTTTCACTTACACTCTGCACGTCATGTCGTAGCTTGCAGTTGCCAAAAGGTCAGGTCTGTGAGGACTCCATTGAATCTTCCTCACAGCATACTCGTGTCCCATGAGCTGAGTTTCGCATATCCCGCCGACTTGGCCTCCTGCTGCTACTCCCCCACCGAGTTTGACCATGCGGCAGTCCCATATCTTCCCCACTTTATCAACACCAGCGGTTGCTAGCACCATCGGGCGGTACTTGTTCCAATCCAGAGTCAGAACTTCCGTACCGGATGCTGGGACTGTCAAGACTGGAGCGGAAGTGGGGTTTAGGAAAGTGTTGGTAGCATTTGGGCCGGAGGTGAGGTAGGAGGGAGAACGGAGGTCGAAGAGTTTGAGGGTGCCGTCGGTGGAGCAGGATGCAAGGAGGTCGGGTTGGTGTGGTGAGAAAAGCGCTTGGTAGACGCAGGAGTGGTGCGCTTGGAGTGTGAGTATGGATCGTGGTCGTTCCGGGTTCCACTATCGAGAGATTTCAGTCAGAAACTGCTTTCGGCCGACAAACGGGAGGTCTGATACCCACCACTTTGATAGTTCCATCCCATGAAGAGGATGCGAATGTGTCTTTTTGGATGTTTGACCAGTCGACGGAGAAGACTTCGCGTGTGTGTTCTTGCCATGCTCGGATGGGAAGATCCTAGGAGAAACCGCGTTAGCTTAGAGGTGCTAGTCGCGCGTTTCTGTCTTGAACCAGACTTACATTAATCATAACGTCCCATAGACGTATCGAACCGTCCCCAGACGCCGTAACGAGCTGGTTCTCGTGGATTTCGGACCATGCGACGTCGTACAGGCCATCCTGTGTCTCGTAGCTGGAAACGACACAACCACAGTCTGACTTGAGCGTTCAGTTGAAACATAGGACAAGCAGAAAGCCTTCGTACTATTTTTCAAGCGCAGGTAGCGGCACACCGGAGGGACCTGGGTTGGCAGAGACGAGATGTAGTCTCCCGTTCCCAACCAGTCCAAAGTTGGCTGATGAGGCTACTGCGATTCGGTTAGTATGAAACGGGGACCATTTTATGGCATAATGGGCGAATCCGGGTGTGTGGACTTGCGACGGTGGCCTTTGCATATCGAGGATGAGGACGGAGGTTTGGAAGAACGGGCAGAGGAGGATTCACGGGGTGATGGGCAACTGATGGGACCGGTGTGATAGCCGGTTCAATTTCCGGTGGACTCACGTCGAGTTCTCCATTTCCCTTCAATATTTGGCCAGTACTTGTACTCACTTCTGGAAGAACATGCCACGCAGAGGACACCCATAGGCACATTGGCAAGGCCTTCTCGATGGTCACGGCGACGAGCAAATCTGTGCTCTGCGGCCCACATTGACGTTTGCCATTTGTCTTCGCCTTGAGGCCACTGGTTCGCATCCTTCTCACCTGAGTCAAGTACTCGTATAGGCAAGACATCAGCACGACTCGGGCAAAGTTCCTTCCAACCTAACGTCTGCTAGGAGTCCAGCTATTTTTGGTGAGTACGAGACTTGGAGCTCTCGAGGCTAGATTTGCTGCAGCCCACCATATCAAACTTCAAGATGACGGTGACAGCTTGTTACGTCAATAGAAATAACCTCTGACCGGTGGCGAACTACATATAAGAGCCAATTCAATAATGTAGCGTCATCTCCCCTCTTGAACTCAACTCGAAGATGCCCCAGAACACGATGGGCGCAAGTACATCGCCTTCCCGGTGGTCCCGACGGCAAGCAGGTCTGCGTCCTGCGATTCTGACTGACGTTGGCCTGCGTCTTGGGGCTGATGATCAGCTTTCTCGACTGTCTCTGGACCTCCTGACTCTCGTAGGCATTTACAATCTTATTCGGTCTCACTGAGCTAGGCTTATTGGCCTCCAAAGATACTCGCCGGGTTACATCCCAGGGACCTTGTATCTATGTCGCAGACGTGCAAGGCTTTCAGGAGTTTCTTGATGGACCCCAAAGCCTCGAGGTCATCAATCTGGAGGCCGGTCCTGAAAGCTATCGAAGGCCTTCCAGATTGCCCCTCTGACTTGAGCGAGCCCAAGTTTATCTCTTGGCTGTACCCACCTCACCCTATCAGATGCGATGTACGTGGTTGGAACCAAAGCTATCAACTTATTCTAAATCCTTCTCTCCCCGCTTAATCTTTGCAATGTAGAGTTGTCGAACAGGTCTGGACGTTGCTTCGTTTTTCGAACTTCGTTTGAAGCTATGCGATTCCTGTGTCGAGAAACAGTTTGGTGCTCTCGCCTCAAACCTGTGACTCCACTCACACCTGGAATTTACAGGTTCAGGGAGCTTGCCATCCTGCGTGACCACATGAAATACGATGAGAGAATCATCACGTTAACTCCAGACCTTTCATCGATCTCATCCATACATCCCCACCCGCAGAGTGCGTGGAGCATCGCATTTATATCCGAGTGCGAATTCTGACAATCTCGTCTCAGGCGACTACGGCTGTGGATTGTACTCGGAGGAGATCTACCACACCCAAACTGTGGCAGCTTTGGCGTACCAATATCAAAGAGTAAACGGCTTGAAGGCCAAGCAGACCTGGCTTGAAGCAAAGAGGCAGTTTTGGATGGATAGAACACAGGTGCAACTTCCACAGATGCTATCTCCCTACCCAGGAGTCTAATATATCTTGAAAAGCATGCCTATGCCTGCAAACGCGCCCTTGATTTGGAGTGCGCAGAAGAAGCTGACAGGTTGGAAGCAATGAGGCAACAGCGGGTGGAGAGGTGAGTTTTGCCTGCAAATTGAAGGCAAAATGCACCGTCGGCTTTCGAACTTCCGTGTTGATCTTTTCGGTCCGTAGGATTAAGGAGAAATTAATTGAGCTCGGTAAGATACTTCAGCAAGGGGTGAAAGTGATTGCTAAGGCTGTCACCCTAGGCTGGGAAAGGGAAGTAGAAAAGTATTTCGAGGAGATGTGTAAATCCTGGCATTCGGACACTTTTGTCGATGCGGTCCAGAGCCATTCAAGGCTGACTGATGAAGGCAAGCCCGTCGATCCAACGGTGCTCGGATAACACTGATATTTATCATGGCTTATGGATTCAGAGTGGATTAATATCCAGCCCGAACTCGTTTCCCTGATGGCGCAAGTGCGAGAAGTGGCTAAAAAAGAAGAAATGAGGGAGCGTATCGAGCAGCGAATTCATGAATGGCTCAAACCAGCCCACACGGCCTTCGTTCTTTCACAGCCCCCTAATGAACCAAATCCATCCATTCTCGACATCGCATTGAGCGAAGACTGGCGGGCCCTCCTGTGCTCAGAACTGTTCGACAAAGACTCGAACGGGTCCCTAATCGAAGCGGCGTGTGCGAATATCCCGAACATTGCCGAAACATGGAGGAAGAGCAGAATTGGACAGCTCCTCGATGTTGTTCGTAGATCGAAAACCTACTCCGGCAAAGAATTCCCAGTGGACGTATTAAACCTTTCCTCTACCATTTTCCGATGCACCAACTGCAGTCTCGCCGATTGCGAATACGCTGGGGATGTGCACACCTACCCCTACACTCTAATTCATGCTTGCAACTATTTGGAATCAGACTCCCCTCAGAGGAGGGAGTTCATTCTCCAACTAGACCGTGATGACGAGAGGTGCATTGTGGAAGCCCTTCGCTACGCTGGACTGTGGTCTGGCCTAAGTCACATCGACTTTGATGATGCTGCCCACGAACACATGCTGTCGTTGTTGGATGCTCTGGGTTGGAGTCGCAACACATCCGTAGATGAAATGGAGGAAAGGCAGCCGTACGTGGAGTGCCTTTGTGACTGTTACCATGACTCTGCGAAAATACTGTCAAGCCGAAAAATCTTTAGGTGGAAGAAAGCAGTAAGTTACATGCCCTGTCAGTGTGATGACTGGGACTGACCATCATGGAAGATGTACCTATGCAAGCCTCACCATTGTGGGCAGGAGAGAATTACATGGTTCTCGAAGATGAGCGGACAAGATCTTGCCGCCGCCAGAAAGCACGAAGACGCGCGGAGAACATCCACTGCATTCCACTGTCCCTGGTGCTACATGCATGGCTTTGACCCAGGCCTTCCACTGGCATCCCATATTGCACATTGGTATGTTTCCGATTTCTAAATATCTGTGAAGCGCGGTGATTTGCTCATTCATCCGCCTTAAAACCTCTCTTAGCTTTGCGATTCAGCGGCCATACCCATCCGGTTTGAAAGAACACGCCGAAAAGATTCATATATCACCAGGCGACTTACAGTCGCTCATCAACGAGAAGAACGTTCTGCTTGATGTATGAGCGGGTTAGAAGGGTGTTATCTGCAAAAAAGCTGGCATCAGTCGTTGCTTTCAATGAAATGGCTGAGCTTCTGTATTGGACTTATGTACATGCCTTCCACCAATCAAATTTTCAACCTTGAAATAGTGCGGTGTACTCTAAGGACTTGAATGGGTTGTTGGCTGACGACTTGGATAAAGGTTGGATGAAGCCATACCAATTTCTGGCCAAGACAATCCTTAAGGCTCCGAGATTGCACTACGTTTGTTGAAGATATCGGCCGACTAGCTCAGTTGGTTAGAGCGTCGTGCTAATAACGCGAAGGTCTTGGGTTCGATCCCCACGTTGGCCATTGATCTTTTTGCCTCTCATGCATCTAGGCATCCCACCGAAACACAGCACCTGGACACGACCTACAAATGTGCCAATGTGCTCCGAGCTTCGAGACTCGTCGGGGAGAGCTGGGATTATGATTATCTACTGCGTAAAACAATCCATATAGTAGTACGATTGATTAACTAGCTATACGCTAGTCAAGTGATTCGGTGGAAGTGCGAAAAGGAGAAACGAATAACCAAGTTATACGAGTGGCAAACAAACATGATGTAAAGGCGCAAGAGAAAAAAGGCGCAAGCAAGAAGGAAGGAGTGGATGCAAAAGGAAAGTAGGTTAGAGAGTCGAGTCCTTGGTTGTTGCACCCGCCATCTATAGTAGAACACACAGACACACGTCTCCGTCAGTCGATTACAAATCAGATTGATTCCTTCACTTTCTGCTCTAGATGGGGTAGAGAGGGAGGGGAAGGCAGAAGCGGAGGTCCTTTACATCCCGCGAGCGAGGGCGTTCAATTGTGCCGCTTGGTCTGGGTAGTTTTTGAGGAATTCGAGTTGGGCAGCAGTAGCCTACCGAAAGCATCAGCAAGACGTCCCTTAAGTATCAGGAAGAAAGGACTACTCACATATTGATAAGTCAGAGCATTAATCAACTCGGGCTCGGTTCTCGCGATATCCGCCTGCCTCTTGAACATCTCCATAGCATTCGAGATCTTGCTCTGCTGGAGGTTAAGCTGAGCAAGCGTAGCAACGGCGGCTTCACATTCTGGGTCGATTTCGAGAGCTTCGTTGCAGCATTGCTCGGCGGCGGAGATGTCTTGTTTCCATTGGAAGAGGGCTAGACCCTTGTTGACGAGTGCGAGGACATTGGGACTGGGCTTTGCCTTTTCGATCTCAATAGCTTTGTCGAACTTCTCGACGGCGTCCGAGAAACGTTGTTGGTCGAGCAAGAGTTCACCACTGTGATAACAGCATGGTCAGTAGACAGAGGGCAGAGGGGAGTGCGACACTCACTAGTAGTTCTGAGGCTCGCTTCGTTGAGGGAAGGCTTTGAGAGTTCTTCGGAAGGTAGCCATGCTGTTGGCAACGTTCCCTGACTTGTACTGGGCAACCGCTAGTTGGATGTGCGAGAACACGAAAGTGTCGTCCAGTTCAGTCGACTTTGAGTAGTTCTCGGCAGCCTTGTCGAAGTCGCTCATGATGAACAGAACCTGGCCGCGGTGGTAGTAGATGTCTGGGTCGTTGGGGTTCTGCTTGATCGCGTCGTCGAAGCACTCGAAAGCTTTCGTTGGGTCGCCCTGTTCCATGTGTACGCTGGCGATCTTGACGAGACTCTGTGTTGACGTGGGAGCGATGTTGATCGCGGTCTGCAAGTCAGCCTTGCTTCCGTCGATGTCCCCGACCAGGAACTTGAACGTTCCGCGCAAATTGAATGCCTCAGCTTTGCCAGCGTCCCAGGTGATGCCCTGTGTGATAGCCTCGTTGACGAGGGTCAGTGCGTGGGGGTAGTCGGCAGCGTCAAGAGCCGAGAGAGAGAGTTTGAGAGTTTCGTCTCCAGTCGAGGGCGACTCGGGGAGAACGAGAGGTGGCCTCGGTCGGAAAGCGGCGAAGTAGGCAGAGATGAAGGTGTGTGATGGTAGGCGTGTCTGTCGATCCTTGAGCAGGTCAACTGCCTTCTCTGTTGCAATCGTCTTCAAGACACGTTCAACGGCTTGAGCGGTCGTGGCATTTTGGAACTTGTCAAGAATTGTGGCGGCGGTGTAATCTGTGTGTGGGCAGGTGAGTTGACATCTTATCCCGGTTGCGTCACCACTCACCTCTCAGGGCCTCCTCGAGTCGGGCGAGACCTTCCAGTCCAACAGCTCTTCTGTTCAAGGCCTTGACATAGTGAGGATCGAGGGCTAATGCTTCGTCACAGTCCTTCACGACGTTCTCGTGGTCAGGCGGTGTGAAGTTGACGTAGCCTACATGGTGGTCAGAATGGTCCACGTCAAGCCAAAAGCGATTGAGACACACATGCTGCCCTGTTGCTGTAGAAGACGGGTTCGGGTTTGGGAGTGACTTGGATAGCTTTTGTGTAAAAATCAGCAGCCTCTGTAAAGTTTCGTTTGGTGTACGCGGCATTTCCCTTGGTCTTGAACGCCGCTGCGTACTTGGAGCGTTCCTGAAGGACATCGTCATCAACCTCGGCCGTGCGTATACCTCGCAGTCCAACGTACCTCATCTGGCAAGGACGCGAGCTCCTCCGAGGCCAGGTCGAGGTTCAACTCATCTGTCACACGAAGACTGAGTGCCAGCCGAACACACTCCACAGTCACGGTTAGCGCTTACCAGAGGCCTCCTCCACCTTGGGCTTGCGCTCCTCGAGGATAGGACCGCTATCGCCCTTGGTAGACTTTTTCTTCTTGCTCTTGGATTTTTTCTTATCCTTCTTCTCTCCGGCCTGTTCCACGTCGGGAGGTGGCCGGGGCCGTGACGTCGAGGCATAATAGGCGACCCCAGCAGCACCAATGGCTGCTGCAGCAGTGGTGATGAGGATAGCCTTTTTGTGTTCAGAAACAAAGTTCTGAACGCGGTCGACGATGGTGCTGGAGGAATCTGCCATGGGAGACGACGTGGAGGAGGATGCCGGCGCTGTGCGTAACGGTGACCTCAACATTTCCGGGTTTCCAAAATTTGTCTTTGTGATGGTACCGTGAGAAGCGGCATCGGCAGGGTGGTTGACGATGACCCAACCAGATTTTCTCATTTTCATCTCGTCTCGTCGTGATTTTCGTCCAGTCATCGCTGATGCGCTCAGGTATACCTTGGGCAACACAGGGCAACACTCGAGTCTCTTTCTACCAAACAATCACGGATGGCTGCAAGCACTTGTTCGTGGCCGCCTCTCATCTGGAAGCTGCTGCGACTTTTGGCAACCATTTATCTCGGCGGTCATAAGTGAAGGCAGTTTCCCAAAGGGGTGATTTCTGCCAGTCAACCCAACGCCTCTCCGCCGTGCGACCTGTACCTGACGGGTCTTCTCCGCGGTCAACTTGAACAATCTTTCTTTCTCACTCAGTCGTCGTCTCGAGGCAATCTAGCGCAGCACGAAAGCCCCTGGAGAACATGTTTTCGGAGACCGTCGATACTACCGCTCTGCCTCTCATCTATCTTGCTTGAGTTTATGGACAAGACTACTCCTGAGGAAGCCGATGCGCGCCTCGGTTGGCTATGATAGTGTTGTGGGTGAGGTCTCTTGTTTCTCGAGATTCGGATCCCACTATAGGTGACCCAGTTTATGAACACGGTACGTACACCAACCGGATTTTGAATGTTCCGAATAAGTATGTAGTACGGGAACTGAGGCCTAGAGTGCATCCTACTCCAATCGGTAGATCCAAAAGGCCCGTGGCGGAGAGGATGATTCGGTAAACCTTTTTAAATTTGGAAGGCTTCTCCAGTCCGGCTCAAATCTGGATCTCCAACGGTACTTTGGGGGAAAGCGTTACACGTTCAAAAGCGAAACTGTAGTAAGTATGCATTGCTTAGGCCTGGTGTTTTCGTCCGCCTGACACAAAGGCAGCAAGTCCCGATTGAACGTTGACTGCCTCGGCAATTGTGATTGTCATGAGACGCTTTGGCGGTTAGTGCGCGCTTTTTAAGTGTGTATACCATGTGTCAAAAACAGCTCAGTGTGACAGGCAGTGCCACATTGTGCCCGGTCAACAGCACCGTCACATCCTCGCAATGACCCCTCAAACCAAACCGCGATCATGGCTTCAAGTGAGTGTGCTCATCGTCTACACTGTATCCACAAGTCCACTGTCTTCTGCAGCTGATGATCAATTGCAGCTGCGGAGTCAAGTCCGCACGACTTTTGGGCTACGGACGAACTAGTGCTGCGAACCATGGACTTTCTACCCCATCCTGACCTCAGAAACTGCGTTCAGGTTTCCCAATCGTTCAACCGCATCGCTGTCCAATCAGTCTTAGATCGACTCAAAATCTGGAACGCAGAACATAACGCAACCCTACCGTTGGCGAACAACCCAAATGACTTGGACGGTCTGTCAGCGTTACTCCTATCGGTCCATGTCAAGAGCCTCAGCCTCGTCGTCTTCGATTTGGGTAAAGTGACGTCGCTGAAAGCTGCACTCAAGACCTTTGACAAGATGCAGAGACTCGTTGAGAGGGTGGAGTCGGTGCACACCGTGCATGTCCGGTGGCCCTCAGGCGCCTATGGGGTTAATAAGCAGCCGCAGATTAGCGACAAGGCGCTGGTGTCCGCGTTTAGATGTGTGGAGGAATTCTTTAGCACGGTCATCACCAAAGGCTGTACATCGTTGCAGTTCACCGGCTTTGATGCGTTTGCGTCGATATACCAGCTGAAGAAACACCCTGCTATCACAGCTGCAGCGTCCAAAGCCCTCAAGGCATCACCAACTGTTGAGAGGTCGACGTCATCATCTCCCATTTGGGGAAGTGCCTGGTTCAAAGGATACCTTCCTTCGAGACACACCAGGGCAGCCAGTTCGGAGATATCTCCGAAGCCGCTTTCAGAAGAAAGCAATTATTGTCGAAAGTCCAGTCGGTTTTCGATTTCAGCCCCTTGGATATCCCTCACTCCACCATCCCCGAAACTCGGAGAAGTGACCAAACTCGCGAGGCTGCTCGTGCAGTCTACCACGGTCCTGCGACCGCCTTTCTCGCAATGGCTCTTTGGAATCCTTCAGGCGTCCCCCGTGATATACATGTCCATCTCACTCGAGGATACACCGGACAACAAGGTCGAGTTCAACCTCATGCTTGATCGGTTGGCCGAAGCTCTTCCCAAAGTTATCACTATACACCTCGTCGATGGGGCGAGGGCAGGCGTGATGAAGGATACCGTGGCTTGGCTGGGGCAGTTCCAGCTTTTGGAGTCCGTCAGGATAGAACCGGAATGCTTTTTTGCAGCAGGGAACACAATCACCACCGAGGATCTGGGGCCCCTCGCGCGACTTCCGAACATTCGTGAACTTGTTTCCTCTTCCTCTTTCATTTGCGCCTATATCGCTGCCCGACGTAATGTCGACAGAGGAACCGACGCAAGAAAGTTGCATACGGTTATCATGCGGCAGATTTGGAAGTCGTCTACAAGGTCGGCGATTTCACAGTGTCTCAAGGACGTTGAGCAGCTCTGTAACGCGGTAATGGAGGGGTGTTCGGAGGAGGAAAAGGAGAGTCTCCGCATTCGTATTAATTTTTGCTTTGATTGCTCCTGGTTGAATACGGCTGAAGTGTTGGGGCGGATATGGAGTAGGATTGATGAGGCCAGGGTGCGGAAAACACCCTCTGACAGTATTGATGACGCCGACTCGAACGTGTCGCCCCAGGAAACCCCAGCGCCATGCTATCGTCCCTCCGCCGGGTCTCCTCGGCTTTGGATGTGGCTCGAGCTACATATTGCGTCTACGGAAGACGAGATACAGAGGGGTGTCGTGGATGAAGAGGTCATAGCGTTTTGTAGGATGCTCCCCACTTTGCGGAAGATTCTGTTGTGCTCGCCGGTTCCACCGGCTATTGCCCCTCGTCTGAAGTCGCCTCTCATGAAAGAGCGACTAGATAAATTCAAGACAGTCTGTCCGGAATTGGAGGATGGTTTTGTGTTTTGAGGTAAGGACACTGCAGCAGTGAGACAAAAATGTGTGTAGTTTTGTGCATGATTCTATAATGAGAATGTCGAATACTCAAAATGCCTGAAGTTTGAAGTTTGATCGTTAACTCAGCTCGCAGTAGAATACTAAAGCAGGTAAAGAATGCTCTGCGTGCGTAGGGATTATCTGGCTAGCAGCCCTTCGTTAAATTGAGCTTTTGCTAGCCTCGATATTATGAGGAAGGAGAGAAGCTGAAGTGTAAATGCTCAGAAGATGATACAACCGTGACCCTTTCCATCGTTCATCGTAGACCGTTTCGAAAAAGGTGGGTCCGTACGTTTCAAGGTCGTCTTCAGAGGCGTGTGACATGTGACAGGCAGTCACGCCATCCTCTCAATCTCAACCACCACCCACGATCGCAATCCACACCTCGAAATCCAGCAACCGTTGATTCTCAGCGATGGAGTCAATTCAGCACCACTTTTGGTGCACTGGCGAACTAGCTCTACGAACCTTGGGCTTTTTATCCCTTACCGATGTCCTACATTGCGCTCAGGTCTCACGGTCGTTCAATCGTTTCGCCGTCCAGTCAGTCTTGGACTCGAATGAAATCTGGAACCCAGAGAAGAATGCGATCCTCACGTTGGCGCCCTACACATATTTCCTGGATGCTCTTTCAGCGTTGCTCTTGTCGGTGCATATCAAGAGACTCGGTCGCGTTGTCTTCAAATTGGATCGGGTGACATCGCTGCGAACTGCGATCAGGTCATTTGACAAGATGCAGAGGCTTGTTGAGAAGGTCGAGTCGGTGCATACTGTAGAGATTCAGTGGCCTTCACGTCACTATGGGTCCCACATCAGCGAGAACGACATGGCCTCTGCGTGTAGAGCTGTGAAGGAATTTTTGGACACGGTCATAGCCAGGGGTTGTACGTCGCTGGACTTTGCGGGGTTCGCCGTGTTTTCGTCGAACTACTCGTGGGAGGCAAAAGAGGCGGAGGTCGTGGCCCCAGATCTGTTCTCTGAAGAAAAATATTATCGCCGGAGATCGAGATCAGATTCGTTGCTTCCTTGGGAATCCCTTGCACCTCCATCGCCGAGCCTCAGAGAGGCCTCCAAACTCACGAAGCTGTCTGCGTCTAACACTGTCCTTCGGCCACCTTTTTCCGAATGGCTTTTCAGCCTCCTCAAGGCGTCCCCGGTGACATTTTTGGCCATTTGGTTCGAAGATGCACCTGACCATAGGGCTGAACGGAAATTTATCCTTGATCGGTTGGCAGCAGTGGCGCCCAACGCCACCACGATTAATCTCGAGTCTGGGGCTAGGGCGTACATGATGAAGAATGTCGTGGCTTGGTTGGGTAGGTTCGAGCTGTTGGAGCGCCTCAAGATCGAGCCGGAGTGCCTTTCAGTCGCAGGAAACAGTTTCAGTGCGACCAATGATGATGATTTGGAGTCTCTTCGAGCCCTCGCACGCCTTCCAAACATTCGTTCCATCATTTCGTCTTCGTCCTTCATGTGCGCTTACCTAGCTGCGCGTCGAGGAGTTGACAGAGGGCCCCTTGCGAAGAACTTGAACACATTGACTATGAGGCATGTTTGGAAGTGGTCTTCGCGGGAGGCGATTTCAGAGTGTCTCGAAGACGTTGAGCAACTTTGTAACGCGGTCACGGATGCGTGTTCGGAGGAGGAAAGGGCGAACCTTTGCGTTCGCATTAATTTTTGCTTCGATTGCTCTTGGTTCGATATCGCTGAAGAATTGGGTCGGATGTGGGATAGGGTTGACCAGGCCAAATTACGGAAAATCCACCCGGTCGATGGCAGCGGCTCGAAAGCGGGGACACTTGAAGAAGTGGAATCGGCGCCATCATACTTTCGTCCCGCCACCGAGCCTACGCGACTTGGCCTATGGCTCGAGCTGCACACGACGGTGTCGGAACACGAAATACAGAGGGGTGTCGTGGATGACGAAATCATGGCGTTTTGTAGGATGCTCCCAACTCTGCGGTGCCTTCTACTGTGCTCGCCGTTCCCCTCTCTGACTCCGCGTAAGAGTTCGCCTCTTAGGAAGGAACGAGTGGATATATTCAGATCTGTCTGTCCGGAGTTGGAGAATGGTTCTGTGTATTGAGTAGAGGATATAGGGACAAGGATAGGTTGTACGATTCGAGGCGTGTACAATACCTGTGGGCTTCTTTCCAGATAGGCGTTACTGGGAGTACGAGATTCCGGGCCAGTGTTTTCCCTGGCGAACGAGTCTGGCCCTTCCAGGTGGGCTCTTTATCTTCTGTGAAGTTACCATCTGGAGAGAACCACTGGCTGTCAGAATGTCGCCCACCAGGCTTCCAGCCAATGGTCAAGCACTCGGTAACTTCATGAGAAATGTCGACTCTAAACCAGTGGTTATTCTTGGAATTGAATACAGGTATTGAGGGTACTTTGTTCAAATGAATGTGGGATAGATAAAGTACGAAACGAAAGATGATAAAAGACGAGATCTAGTCATGGGCCCTGTGTCTTCTGCCTTGCTCTCGGGATGATCGTCTTCGAGCTCTTCCATGTCATTCTGCGAATCAAGTCAAGAACGGTAGAAGCCAATGGACAGGGAGCCTTCCATTTTCGCACATATTTTGCTGCCCTGAGCGGCCGCGCTGCGAAGACCTGAGCCACTTCAACGTTTACTGTAAGCTGCAGGCTCAACAGTGCTACGAGTTATGTAAGTCTTCCTTGAACGGAGTGAAAGCAAAATAAAGACATACATCGTCAGTCTGACTACGGGAGACTAGCTACGAGTGGCTAGGGCTATTCCATGATCAATCTCCGATGCATCGGTACTCTTCGGGTTTTGTGTCCACATCTTTGTTTTCTGACGCGAACTCGTATTTTCCAATGAGGAGATGCTGGATGCTGAGGATGACAGCGGCGGTACTCCTATGTGTATTGAGCGATCGCGACATCAACGATTAGAAACTTCCACAGATCGCTGGCCCATGGGTCAACATTTCAAGGTTTTGGGGCCCTGAGCGACTACCCTGAAAAATTGAATATGGGACGGCTCTCCGCTGGCCAGTGGAGGCTTCTTAACGTTATAATTGGAGAGATACGAGATACGAAGGGTGTCATATCGAGTAGAAAACATTCAACGGCAAGCGGGAACAGTGGAGGGCGGCGGCAGTGCGGCGGAGGCATTCGCGTGGCTTCCTTTTTTGGGACCGAGGGAAGGTGGGCAATGGAACGGCGGCGTGTTTCTCCTCGACTGTATTTGCAACTTTGGCATGGAGAGATAAGAACGACCAAGGTGCGTATCTTTCTTTTCTTTTCATTATCTCCCTTTCCTCATGAAAAAACACAGGTATAGACGAAAAATGAGGTCGCAACAGCACCACCAGCGGCGCGACGCCGCGGGCACCAGTTCAGACTCTGAGTGCGATTTCCAGTCGCCGTTTCTTCGTGCCTCCTCGTCTTCTGGTGCTCTCAGTAGAGGGGACAGGCGACCCAGAAGGACCTCTTCAACCGAGCCTTTGCAGGCCAATGCCAGCGACGACGGTTCCCAATATCTGTTTACGCCGGCAGGGGACACCCTACCACCCATAGCCACCTCGCGGTCAACGACTGCACTTCTTATGAAGAAGAAACAGATCCATCAGCAACAACACAACCAACTCAACATATCCAGTATGTATCCATGGACTGGCCATATCAACGGCGGCGCGTCGTCGTCTTTGAACGGCGGCCAACCAGCGACCGTCCCTCCCCCTCCCCCTCCGTCCATTCCCCTCCCTACACCAGACCATCCACCGCCCCCATACAGCGAGGCATGCCCAGATCCAGGGAATGCACAGGACTCCGGGGGCCCGTCGCTCAATGGTAGACGACAGAGCCTCACGCCACCATCCACGTTCCTCCACTCACCAGCTGTTTCCCGGAACCAATCATCTACCCAACTCTATGGCTCCCCTCCTCGCCCACCATCCACTTCGAGGAACAGGAGTCCTGTACGTGGGAACCTCAGTGCAATGACGGAATCCTTGCATAGGATTCACGCCCAGCTGGAAGGTTCCTCCGTCCCTACTATGAGGTATTCCGGCAATGTACCGAACGGGTCGGCTAGCCATAGCAGGGCCCCTTCCTCTTCGACGTCCCCGACACATTCTCGAGCCCAATCTCAGGTGTTCAGTAACAGCGGTGCCTCTTCACCTTTGCTCAGACGACGGGATGGATTTTCACAATGGGACAGTACGAGTTCACCATCAGACGATAGCGATGCTCCAGCGCGAGACGAGAGTGCTATCTACACCTCACCCTCGAAAAAGAGGAAGGGGAAGGAACGAGCGACGTTTGAGGATGGAGATGGAGTCGGGATGTCGTCCTCTATTCAGCTACATGACACCGATGTCCATGAACGTCGCCATTTCCCCACCAGGTCCAGTGGAAGCCAGGGTCACTATTATGAAGAACGCTCGGGCGATACGGACGACAATTTGTTCTTGAATGGCAACGGGCATACTCCGCATGCAATGCCCAAGTCGTGCCTTAAGCCCACACCTACACCGTCCTCGTCGAACCTTGCAGGAACTTCGACAACGCCTACTTCGCCCACTCAACCTGCAAAGCCCAAACCGAATATCGGAGTCCGGTTTGTGAGGTTTACGCTTGGGCTTGGTGGGAGCAGTAAGAAAGGCAAGGAGCGGGAACGGGAGCCAAAGTTGATATGTACAACCCCTGGGGAGGCATGTGCTGGGGAGACTGAAACGGAGACGGACGAGCCGGTAAGTCCATCTATTCGTGGGCGTCGCTGAATTTATTGATTATGGGTATTGCCATTTTATAGTCTGGACGTCGACTGCCAACTGCTAGACGCCCCCCTTCAGCAGCAACCTCTACTGGAAAATCGAGGTTGTTTGGTTTTTCCGGGTGGAGGCGTGATCAGCTAGTGCCACCGCCGCCTCCAGGTGCTCTGCCTCCTGGACATCATCTTCATCCGCGCCAGGCTGGACCTAGTCCACTCAGCTTGAGCGTTCACAGTCACCCTGCGGCTCTGCATGGCCATCCACAGCTCGCGTCACCGACCCACTCGAGCACGAGCACGAGTACCAACTCGTCTTCAAAATTTACCTCGTTCTTTATACAAGTTTTTCGACTCCTTTCGATCGTACCGTCCCTGTGCGGTATCATCTTTTTTGCATGGATGATCGTTAGTATGGGCGCGCTAGGGAGCACGAGTGAGCAGGAGAGAGCGAGGGACTATGTGGCAAAGTACTGGAGATGTGTTCCTAGGCCGCCGTATGCAGCTGGGGGCATGTCAAGTGGGCTCGGGTATAATGGGGGAACGGAGCAGTTTTTGATTTGTGATGAGGGGAGGGGAGTGTTGAGGGGTCCTCCAGTTCCTGGGAGACTGGATTGGGTGGTTGCCGCTGCTTGGGTACGTTTTATCTAAAATCACTGTCCCTCTCTTACTTGTTTTTTCCTCCCGACTTACTCTTCGAATAGGCTTTTCTTACAGCTCACCACTGTCTAGGGCTCAGTACGGGCCTTTTGGCTAGATGGAAGGTCTACTATACCCCTTCGTCGACGTTGGTCCGACTTTTAGCGTTGCAGGGTACGTGATGTTCTCTCTCCCTCCTAATCTCAAATGTCTACTGAACGTCGAATGGTGATGTGGATCTCCAGGAATTTGCTGGCCCGCAACCCAGCTTACCCTTACCGTAGTGGGAGGCGGGAGACGTCCAGCTGCGGCGTGGGCCGTTATCGGGACGTGCACTGCTGTCAGTCGGAGCGTGCAGATTTGGGTTACGAGTAATATCGTACGCGAGGAAGAAGACGACGAAAACGAGAACGAAAATGGAAAAGAAGCTGTCAATGGGAATGCGAACATCAGTATAAACCCAGATGGTGGAGGAGATGGGGACAGCAGCAAGGCAAATGCGAGTGGGGGCGGGAGTAAAGTGATGCGATTCATACACGCCTTCGCGGCTGTTATCGGTGGCGGAAGTCCGGGTGATGAGAGTGGTGAAGACGATGGGGATGCTGAAGAAACCGAACCTGGTGGTCATGATGACACCCCTGGTGGCGCTACGACAGCAGAGGAGTACGATACCTCTACCTTTGAGTTCAGCGAGGTCGAGCTTGATTCACCTATCACTCCACGTTTGGGTCCAAACAGTCTTGTCAGGAATCAGGCCAGTGTGAGGAGGAGGAGAAGGAGGAGAAGGAGAAGAGAGCGTCGGTGGGACTGGAAAGAGGTTGGGTTGAAGTGTATGTTGCCGACTGGGATGGCGTATTTCTTGATGGCGTGGGCGGAAGTGGCTAGAAGGGAGTGGGGGAGTCGGTACTATTATACGGGGAGCTATGGGGTCTCGATGTCGATGGTACCACCGGCGGTTCAGTGACTTGATTCCAAGTTGTACTTTTCTTGTAAATTATATAGAGATAGAGCTTCGAGAGAACAGAACGGGAGACGGAGAAAAATACATATAGACTGTGTCCCGTTTGAATACACTCTTGCAGAATTGAGACTAGGACAGGCAACCCTGAATTTGTCTAGTCGTGCTTTCGTAAGGACTCGCCCTGAGTAACAAGTCCTGCAAGTGGAGGCAAGTCGGGCTAGGATCGTCCGACAATCTGGTGTGGTCTTCGGAGGCCAGCAGTGGAATTAAAGAGACACGCTGCGGTTGTTCAAAATCGTGGAGAGCGACTGATCTGGTTTGAAAGTGAAAAGGGAAGCGACTTGAACTTATGATATCTGAATCCCCTGGCCATGGTACGCTTCATCATCCTAAGCTTTCGTTTTTGACGCATCCGTGCTCACAGATGATTCACTACCTCTTAGTCATTCTTCACGAGCCAGCCGCTTTTTCTTGACATGATACCGTGTCCACACTTTTTGCCTTTAATCCGCGGGAGGTCCCCGAATGTTCTCAATCGCGGAACACCGTTGCATTATACTTCTGAAGGCTTCCCCATCGGACAGGGACCGCCTCGTGAGATAAGAAAGGTAATTATGGTGTTTATAACCTAAAAAGTCTCCTCTGCAAACCCTGGAATGAGCTTGAATCGTCATGTGCCAAAAAAAGGACTGCAGATCGACCTTGCTACCAATAGTACTGGCACAGATGGCTATATAAGCTATAGTCAACTTGATTGAGGTTTTCAGGACGAACGTCTGCTTTAATTCATAACCTCTTCAATGAGCATTTCTTCAGTAGACCTCCTGGTCTCGATATCATCCTTCCATTGTGTGGCAAACCGCTTGACAATTGCAGCAGTCTCTTGATCCTAAAATACAACACGAACAAAATCAGAACCTGTTGCAACGTGAGGACGATCAACTCACCTTCAGCGCTTCAGAGAGACGATGAACACTTGGAAACCATAGTTTTTGATAAAAGTCTAGCGATTTGGCCAATAGCAGAGAAAACAATTTGTCGACTTTCTGCCACCCGCCGTTCTGGGTGAAGCCAACGACTTCATCATCGTCGCGAGAAGCGAGGCCTGCCAGAAAGATCGGCAGGTACGCGACGGCAGACATTAAGCAACGCCTATGAAGCTCCGAGAGAGGAAGTTCCTTCCACTGAGCTGGTACTACAACAGAGGGTTATACTTCCACTTGAGTAGTCAAAGCCATCGACAACGCACGGGAGTCAAAGTCCAACGGACATTCGATGATGTTTTGCATCAAGCACTTGGCGAGGTGAGTGTAAGCCCGAAATTTGGATACAAACAAGCCTTTTGCGCGACTTGGTTCTCCCAAGAAGTCGGAGAAGGATTTGTGGTAAAGGCGTAGATGGAGGTAGCCGCGCTCATCCGTTTCAAGAGCGGCGAGGGAGCGGAGGTCTGAGACTAGAGTTGCTTCAGCTTGCGGTTCCAGGCCCATCAGCACAGAGAGCTGATTGAGGGGAAAAGTAGGGTGGAATGTAGCAAGCTGAAAGCGACCGACATTGGCCTGGTACACCCTGAACAGCAAAAGAAAGTCCCGTCCTTCGTGGGTATCAACAGCTTCGTATGAGGCCTTGGCGGCCGACAAGATGCTGAAATACAGCCTATCAAGCGCTTCAAATGGCTTTACAGCCTGCCCTTCACGTGGCGTCCAGGTGAGGACAGTGTCCAGCCTCGCCCTCGGGGTAGCTCGGCGCTCGGAGATGAACTTGTAGACAGTAGCGACGTAGATGAATTGGCCCGACCCTGCTTTAACGAGGGTCTCAACATCATCCTTGCTGAACCACTTGGGGTCGTTGATCCGCAGGCCAATGTCGTTGAACCTGCTCCACAGGTATCGACGCATATCCGCTGTGGCGTCATACTTGTTGCTGAGTTGGATGTGATAGGCCAAGTCGTGGAGATGGCCCCCAGGTTGTAGAGCCGTGTATATCGCCCACTCTGGCCGGCTGGCAACGAAGATGCGGAAGGGGAGGTCATTTTCGAGGAGGCACCGTCTGATGGTGGTTAAGAGCTCTGCTTGCCGGTCTTCAGCTTTGTGCTTAGGGTCTGTACTGCCGCACTCGTCGAGACCGTCAATCAGAATGACATACGGAAGGTCGTGGAGATTGACCCCGGTCCTCTTCATATGTTGAAAGGGTTCAACAACGAGAGCCATCGTTTGAGCCTCCAGTGATTGGTCAAAGATCAGGGGGTCCTCCTCGATCGTAGCCTTGATCAACGATTTCAAGCTTCTGTTTTTTCGGCCTAGTTGGTACGCAATAGTGGGAATGACTGTTTCGACAGTGTTGCGGGTTGGATCTGTGGATGAGATAAAGTAGGAAGCAGCAAGGATGTCGTATTTTACGCATTTCTCAGCCGCTGTCTGTTGCAAGCAAGACTTCCCCGAACCTGCGGCTCCCGTCATGCACAGCAAACGCTGAGGGGCGCTGCGATCCTGGATCCACTCCATGAGTTCGTTGGTGACCTCGACACGGGTGTCTTCATCGCACTTTGGGGCGTCGAAACGAGCGCTGGAGTTGTGAAGGGCACTGGGCGCGGTCTTCTCCATCAGCAGCTTCCAACCTGGCCATTTCGGTCATCGATGGCTATCTTGTGGAAGTCAACCCTCACATACCATCGATCGAGCTGTCTCCTGCACCGCTGCCTCTGGTCACAGTCATGTGCGAAGCCGTATAGTTGTACATATCACCCATTTGAAATCTGCTGGCCCCGGATAGGATTGATGTTGTAGGTTCGTTTGTAGGTTCGTGGGCTCGGGAGTCGGATGGCCCATCGCCTGCGTTTAGGACGTTAGCTAGGGCTTGAGGACGTCGACGGAAGAAGGAGGTGGTGCGGCACCATAGACCGTGCCTCTTCGGTGGCTGGGACATCTGAGAAGGATGAGGGGAGAAAGCAGGGGTGACAGCAATCCTCGTGAAGGCTGTGTCCCAGGGCAACGAAGTAGGGTGGTTAGACGCCGAAAGTCACGAGAGAGCGCTGAAGACGCGGAAACAACGCGGAGATCCCAGATGAACATCGAAGTTTAGACCAGGAGCTTAGTAGGGTTGTTGTAGGGTTGTCCAATTCTCCTGGAGCCTTTGAGTTTTGTCATTTTTCCGCTCACCAGATTCCAGTTGATGAAGAACAGTCGATATAGTAGCGAAGGAGCCTTCAAGGTGTCTTTGTCTTAGGTTCAGACAACTCGTTCAAGTTCTGGCCTGCCCTAAAGCAAACTTGTTCGTCGATGACTTTCGACAACCACCCAAAAATTACCGCTCCAGGTGTTCATTGTTCAAACCAAAGCAGCTACAAAGGCGATATCACGGAAGACGAGCAAGTCCTCATGACGTCTTTTCTCGAGAGTGGTGTCAGTCGAAAAATGGTGAATCCAAAGTTTGAACTTTGGATATTCGAATTCATGTTCAAGTTGTGCAACCAGCAAGAGTGCCGACGACGGCAGATCTTTGCATTCACTGTCCTGCAAAACGTGTCCCGACCTTCATCGATTCATCCCTGAAAAACGGTTTCAAAGCACACGCTCCATCGGTCGCCTTCAAGCCTATTTGCATTTGCGGCAAGCTCACTCATGTACGTAGACTAAGCCGTCGGATACAATAGACGCTGCGAGTCATAATCGACGACCACTGACAAGCGCCTACCGCAAGATCTCCTCAATCTGCTTTGCCCACTTCACGGCCAACTCATTAATAACTGCAGCAGTCTCCGGCTTTCGATCCTGAAAACATAACATCACCAATATCAGAGGCTGCCCCAACGCGAGGACGGTTAACTCACCTTCAGAGTGTTAGAAAGGCGATGAACACTTGGAAACCATGTAAAACGGAAGAAGGCCCGCCCCAACCCTAGCAGAGGTAACATCTTCTCCACTTTCTGCCACCCGCCGTTCTGTGTGAAGCCAACAACTTCTTCAAGGATGTCGTCGAGGACAGTGGTGGGGCTTGCCAAAAAGCCCGGCAGGTACTTGACGGCATCCCTGAGGCAACGCCTGTGAAGCGCAGAGAGAGGAAGGTCGCTTAACCTGCCCAACCCGATTGGTACTAAAACAAACAGAGGGTTACACTTCCACTTGAGTGGTAGTAAAAAGCGAGTGATGACGCACGGGATTCAAAGTCCAACGGACATTCGGTGATATATTGCATCATGCCTTTTGCGAGATGCGTGTAGACCTGAGATTGTGGTACGAACAAGTCTCTTGCGCGGCTTGGTTCTTCCAAGAAGTCGGAGAAGGATTTGTGGTATAGGCGTAGAGAAAGGTCGCCATCTGCACCCTTTTCGAGAAACGCGAGGGAACGGAGGTCTGAGATTAAAGTTTGTTCAGCTTGCGGCTCCAGGTGTAGCAGCGCAGAGAGCCCTTCGGCTGAAGATTGGTGGGTGAGGGAATTTCCAAGCCAGAAAGAGCTGATATTGATATGGAACGCCCTGAACAGCAAAAGAAAGTTGCGTCCTTTGTGGATGTCAACAGCTTCGTATGCCTCCTTGGCTGCTGACAAGATCCTGTGATACAGGGCATCAAGCGCTTCAAATGGCTTTGCCGCTTGCCCCTCAAGCGGCGTGCAGGTGAGAACAGCGTCCAGCCTCGACCTAGGGGCAGTTCGGCCCTCAGAGATGTACTTGTAGACCGCAGCGACGTAGATGAACTGCCCCGACCCGGCTTTGACGAGGGTCTCAACATCATCCTCGCTGAACCACTGGGGATTGTTGATCCGCAGGCCGATATCTTTGAACCTGCTCCACAGGTATCGACGCATATCCGCTGTGGCGTCGTACTTGTTGCTGAGTTGGATGTGATAGGCCAAGTCGTGGAGATGGCCGCCGGCCTGCAGAGCGGTATGAATCGCCCACTCTGGCCTACTGGCGATGAAGATTCGAAAAGGGAGGCCATTTTTGAGGAGGCACTGTTCGATTGCGGTCAAGAGTTCTGCTTGACGGTCTTCGCCCTTGCCTTCGTCGAGCCCGTCTATCAGAATGACACATGGAAGGCTGTTGAGGTCGGCCCCCGTGCCCCTGAGATCCTCCACAGGCTGTACAATGAGAGCGGTCGTCTGGGCGACAAGGGACTGATTGAAGATCAGGGGGTCATTCTCGATTGCAGTCTTGATGGACCTTTTCACAGTCGAGTTTTCTAGTCCTAACTGGTACGCAATTGTGGGGATGACTGGGTCGATGGTGTTACGGGTTGGATCTGTCGATGAGATGAAGTAGGAGGCCGCAAGGATGCCGCTCTCCCCACATTTCTCGGCCGCTGTTTGTTGTAGACAAGACTTCCCCGCACCCGCCGCTCCCGTCATGCACAGCAGACGTTGAGGGGCGCTGCGATCCTGGACCCACTCCATGAATTCGTGGGTGACCTCGACACGAGTGTCTTCGTCGCACTTTGGGGCGTCGAAACGGGCACTAGAATTGTAAAGGGCATTGGGCGCGGTCTTCTCCATAAGCAACTTCCAACCTGCGCAATTTGGTCACCAATGGCTATCTCGTATATCCGACCCGATGTTCACGTACCGTCAATTGAGCTGTCGCCCACCCCACCGCCCTCGCATATGGTTATGTGAGACGCGTTTATATCATCCATTTGAACATTCCTGGCGCTTGGTAGGAACGACGTTGAATGCCCAGGGGTTTTCGGTGCTGCCGTGCGGTCATCGAGCTGAGCTTTCCCGGCGCTTGGTAGGAACGACGTCGAAGGCCCAGGGGTTCTTGGTGCTGCTGTGCGGTCATCGAGCTGAGCATTGCTGGCGCTTGGCAGAAGAGACGTTGAAGGCCCAGGGGTTCTCGGTGCTGCCGTGTGGTCATCGAGCTGAGCATTCCTGGCGCTTGTTAGGAACGATGTTGAAGCTTCAGGGGCTCTCGGTGCTGCCGTGCGGTCATCGAGCTGTGCATTCCTGGCGCTTGGTAGGAACGATGTTGAAGGCCCAGGGGTTCTCGGTGCTGCCGTGCGATCATCGAGCTGCGGTGGAGGCGCTGGTGGGAGTGACTCGCATGAGGGTTGGCGAACGAAAGGGGGGATAGAGGGGTTAGCAGGATGTGACGATTCGTCTACGTTATTCTGGCTTCTGAATGGACGTGGTTCAAGGTATTGGGGAGTCAAAGTGGTCTGAGGGGAGAGGTTGGGGACGTGTATCGGACGATCTTCCGACCCAGATGGTTTACTGGCACTTGGCGTGAGGCCCCTACGGGCCTCCGGTGCAAGTGTATTGCCATGTTGCGATGGCACTGATGGGATATGGTGGTGGTAAGGACTGGCTTTATTGGTCGATGTCGACAAGTGAATGTGTTTGTTTAAATTGGTTGCACTCCGAGATTGTAGGATTGCGGACTGGGGCTCATGGTTCTGGAGAGTCGAGTCACCCACAGGGAGCAAGAGAGCGGGAGCTGAGTGTGTTGAGGCTTGGTCAGAGTCGGATGGCCCACCGCCTGGTTCAAGTTTTACGACGTTGGCTGTGCCATGAGGACTACCAACAGTCGATCCGCTGCTGGGTCCACGGAGCAAGGCTCTGGTGCGGCACCAGAGACCGTGCTTCTTTGGTGTTGGGGACATGTTGGGGAGATAGAGTAACGATGAGGGGAGAAAGCAGAGATGACAGCGAGCAGGCACGGTGTTGGTGTTGGTTGCCAGGCCAAACCAAAAGGAGACTTGGACGTCAGACGCCCAGGGTAACGAACGAGGTGTTACGCGAGCCGGCGTTGGCGAAACAGTACACCCTTCCGAGAACGCTCATTGAGCCAGTGAAAAGCAGGAGAGACCGTCAAGGAGTAGACGCGAACGCGATCATCGTTGTCCGCGGTGAACAGAGATTTAATGTCGTGTCGTCGGTGAACTCGGTCGTGGACGAACTCGTCAACATTTAACACCAACCCCCGTGGTTGAGCAGAAAAAGATGCCGTATCTGGGAGGAGTCGAGACTTGAGAGTAGATGACGTCGATGTCTTTCGAAGGCATGAGAAAGATACAGTGCCTTCAACCACATCGACATCATATGTCACAATAGGAACCGCCTCCGGACTTGAAAGCTGACGGGGAGAAGAGACAAACTGACGAACCTCCTCCTTCCCCGGCCCTTACCTCTTCCCCCTGGACCTATGCAACCCGGCTGACCTGCATCACTCGGAAATTGCCTTGCTGTCTTCCTCAAGGGGCTGATCCAAGCCACAAGTTGAGCCCTTCCCATTCATATCTATGAAAGAATACAGCGTAGGATACAATCACGTTGGCGAGTGGCGGCATCGTGGAAAGCGACCGTTGGCTCACTCCCATACTCCAACTCATAGATGTATGCCTAAATAATCTATAGTGAAACCTGAATGCAGTTTCTCGTATCGAGCGATCCTCATTGGGTTCCTTCGATCGTCCTCAAATCATCCTCCCACTTTGTGACAAAGCTCTTGATACGCGTAGCGGTATCTGGCATCCGATCCTAATAACACAACATGATAAAAATTAGCGCCTCACTGATCGCCAAGGACGATTGACCAACTCACCCTCAGCTTGTCAGAAACTTCGTGAATACTTGGAAACCAGCCACGTCGACAAAAGCGCGTCATTGACGGACCGACCATTAGCAGAGGAAACAATTTGTCGACTTTCTGCCACCCTCCGTTCGCGGTGAAGCTGACAACTCCACCATCATGATCGGCAATAGCAGTGTTGGGGCTTGCTAAGAAACGTGGCATGTCGCTGATGGCACACTTTAAGCAGTTTCTACTCCACTCCGAGAGAGCGAGCCTCTCCCACTTGGCTGGTACTAAAAACAGAGGGTTATACTTCGCTTCAGTTGTAGTCAGGAACAAGCAATGACTCACGGGAGTCAAAGTCCAAAGGACAATTGATGATGTATTGCATCAAGCACCTTGAGAGGTGCGTGTAGACCCGATATTCCGGTACAAACAAGTCATTTGCACGACTTGGTTCTTCCAAAAAGTCGGAAAAGGATTTGTGGTACAGACGTAAACGGAGATTGTTGCCCTCATCCGTCTCGAGAGATGCCAGGGAACGGAGGTCTGCGACCAGAGTTTCTTCAGCTTGGGGTTCCAGGCATAGCAGTGCAGAGAGAGTATCTGCTGTGTGTAGAGTTGGAAAGACATCATCAAAATGGTATCCCTTGATGTTGACATGGTACACCCTGAACAACAACAGAAAGTCGTGTCCTTGATGAGTGTCAACGTTTTCGTACGTCTCCTTGGCGGCCAACAAGATGCTGGTATATAGCCTATCAAGTGCTTCAAATGGCCTTGCATATTGCCATTTCTGTGGCGTCCAGGTGAGAACAGTGTCTAGCCTCGCCCGTGGAGTGGTTCGGCGCTCAGAGATGAACTTGTAGACCGTAGCGACGTAGATGAATTGGCCCGACCCGGCTTTGACGAGGGTCTCAACATCGTCCTCGCTGAACCATTGGAGATTATTGATCCGCAGGCCAATGTCGTTGAACCTGCTCCACAGGTACCGACGCATATCTGCGGTGGCGTCGTACTTGTTGCTGAGTTGGATGTGATAGGCCAAGTCGTGGAGATGGCCCCCAGGTTGTAGAGCCGTGTATATCGCCCA
>JAMZDL010000152.1:0-70071 GCA_027579765.1 Candolleomyces efflorescens
CCGCTCTGCAAGTTAGGACACCACCTGGAGTGCAGGGCGCAACGCACGCACGTTGAAGCCAAGTCCTATTCCGCTCCCGCTCCTCTATCCGCTTCCGTTCTGCATACCCTAACACGCCATGCACTCAAGAACCGTTCTGACAATTGCTCTGCAAAGTTCTTTGCCTGCAAGGACGACCTGTACATTGTCAAGGCTGCTCACCCAGAGTCCTCCGCATATACCCTCAATATTCTGGAGTTGTCTGCAATTTTTCCAACGTTCCACACCTGGCTTCTGAAGTGGTATGTGCCCAACAACGATGCAACATTCCTCCGTCATGCACAATTGCAACCACCTCCTCTGGTTTTTGACAACAGATCACAGGAATACTTCATTTGTGACATCATTGACAAAAAGTGCCATGGTCGCAGTTACCGCTACTGTCGCAAAGAATGCAATATGTCAGACAAGATCAACACAATAATCAATCAATGAGAGAGAAAAGCCAGAAGTTAAGTCAGTAGACCAGTGTATTGACGAAGAGGTCAGGATGAGGAAATACAGAGGAACTATCTACCCTTATATACTTCTAGAGAACAATAGACTATGGCTGTGTGTATGAGTCAGAAGAAGAACAAAAGCAATGAATGAGGCAGCGCTGAAACAATAACTACAATAAGGCAGTGCATGGCAATGCGACAGATGTCAGAGAACAATAAGAGAAGCTGTCCAAGGCTGTGCCTTGTGAATAGAAGTAAGAATGGGGACATGGAAGCTAGGAAAGATAAGATCAAAAAGAGTAATCAAGATAAGATAAATGGAAAAATAGGGGCATACCGCCAGTTCACGACAGCTACTTGGTCCAATGGCAAGGTTACGGGCCCAAACACGATACATGGCTTTTTGGCCGGGAGTTGGTAAGGACGGACACATTAGACAAATGGATTTCATCTTTGGGTGTAGATAGCAGTTTCCATGACACACCCATCCTCGTGTATTTTTGTTTAAATTCTTTTGCTTGCTTTTATTTTTTTTGACTGTGCTTTTCTTTTTGTGACATGGGGTGGGTGTAAGGCTACACCTACAATACTACCTACTATACAGGACCCCTATCCCTGAACAACACCAAACAATGTGACACCATATATATCCTCCACTCTCCTCACCCCCTTTTCTCTCTAGCTTTTGCTCTTTGTATCCACATCTCTCATAGAACCCCCAATCCAGATGTTTGTCGAGTGTAGTTCTCTATGCCCGTAAGTGTTGGTTGTTTCATCCAGACGACTTTCCACATGCAGGCCTAAGGGAGTTACACTTGTGTCTTTGTAGCAGAAACTGTAATTACAAGCAACCTAATCCAAAGGACCACAAATCCTTGAGTGACAGCCCATCAGTCAGGATTCTTACTTCCAGAATGCTCTGGCTCTGCTGGTTTCTATAAACTTAAACTTGCAAATGCACATTTTTTGAAAGATTTACCAAGCTCTGTCTGTTTAGCTCTACTCCTGCAGTTTCCGTGCAGGGTCTCACCAAGGTTGACATCCCTATCTTTGCCAATTGCCAGAGTATGGCTGGTCAAGGAGTTGACAATTGAGAAAGAGAGAGTTGCCCTACTGCTTCAAATGCTATTTTTGATAATCCCTCTGTAAGCGTAGGATCCTCGAAAGAAGACACTTTATTCCAAGATGTTACAAGCCCATCTGCCTGCTGAGACATGAGCTTGAATGAGGAGGGGGAAGGAGATTGACGCACAAAAAGGGTGGCCGCGGCTGAGGCCAAGCAAGCGACCCAAACCCGTTTTTCCAGTCTCGCTTCCTGCGAGGACTCGTACCAGATGGCAATGTCAACGGCGAGCCGGGAGTGATTCTGCTTCGCAGCAAGCAAGATAGCGGATTGAACTGGTCGAAGGCATTGTGATCTGGGAATGTCCGTCTTTCTCAAGGGGTGGAGGAGCCGGAGCGCCAGGGGAAGGTTTTCGGTTTCGGTGGCGCGCAGCGTCAGCTCAGAAAGCATATCCGGAGTCAGCGAGATGCCTCGCCGGTTAATCTCGTCAAGGAGCCTCCATACATGTTGTGAGCTGCAGTGACGTAGCAACTAGAGAACTAGCGAATGAGAGGGTCCATGTAAAAAGGTCCATTGGACATACGTAGAAAAGGCGGTTGACATCGAGGCGTCCATTTCTTGTCATGTCGTCGAAAATCGCCCAGGGATAGAGCCAGTTGAGTGTATCGTGCATCGCAGCATCAGACACTGCACGGTAGGACGGATGTGGAGAATTTCGTCGGCGTTGCGGGGGGTGTAGAGAGGACGATGCTCGAGAGCGGGGCGAAAGTTGCTTTAAAACCGCCAGGCGTCGGGACATGTCGTTGGGAGAGGAGAAGAAATGCCACTTGGGCCTAGGGCGGGATTCACGTGATCGTGTCAATGGTTTGTGGCAAGGTTGTTTCGCGTCTCAACCGCGTTTCTCTTCTCCCCACCGAGCAATCATGGTACGCTCTCCCGCTCTACCCGCCATAGCACACTCATAAACATCGCCCCTAGTTCTACTCTGAAACAATCCTCTCGCGAAGAGGGCCCTTGGGGAAGGTATGGCTTGCAGCTCATATGGAACGCAAGCTCTCCAAATCCCAAACCCTCCAAACAGACATCGAGCAGTCCGTCGGTCAGCATTAATATCCGCTTGTGCACTCCAATAAGCTGTGCTCATCTCTCTTTAGATGCAATTATGGGCCAGGATATCGAGGTCATGGCATTGCGGCTCAGCGGGCAGCTTCTCCTTGGAGTCGTCCGAATTTACAGCCGCAAGGCCAAGTATCTTCTCGACGACTGCAATGACGCGCTGCTGAAGATTAAGATGGTGTGTCTCTACCGGTGGTCCATGTCGGCACATCTATCTCACCTTTATTTGCAAGGCTTTCCGCCCTGGAGTCGTCGACATGACCGAAGACCAACTCAATGTGAACCAAACCGCCATTACTCTCCAAACGAACAATATAGACCTGGACTTGCTGCTCCCTGATGTCAACTGGTGGGTTCCACATCTTCATTCAGTCAAGCGTGGCTCAAGATTACGCTCAGGGATATGGATTTCGAGGAACGCCCCATGCGAGAGCAAGGTCACCATCAAGCCCACATCGAAGATATCACTTTACCATCTGCAAACAATTTTGACCAGTTTGGCGCGATCGATCCCTTTGACATTGGCCCATCCGACGGCATAGGCTCTCAAGACTTTGGGGACTTGGACCTGGGAATCAACTGGGGAGACGAGCCAGTGCGGCAAAGCGACGCCATGAGCGTTGATGGGAGCGTGGGCGTTGGACGAGACGCCCCCAACGTAGACGATTCGTTTGACCTCCCTCATTTGAATGGAATTCACAAGGACGACAACCTGGACATGATTTCGCAGCGGAGCAGAACCCGAGAGTTGTCCGAGCAACCCTTCCTCCCGCCTCTCGACATGGACTTTCCTGATTTTGAAGGGATGGACCTAGGTGATCTCGGTATTGGCTTCGATAAACCGGTGGAAGAGCCCGCAGCGGAGAAGGAGCCATCTTCGCGAGCATGTGCGTGTCTCTGGCTCCCTACCTGCTTTCCTAGTCCGTTAATTTCCCACTTTAGCGTCGCCTTTGACGGATCTACCTGATACCCCCGTGGCGAATGAAAAGGCTTTGCCGGATGCTGAGCTTGTCGTGCGCCCCAAGAAAGTTCGGGAGAAGAAACAAATCATCGACTCTGTGACTGAGCTGAACGCAGGAGCTCGAAGGGATCGCCTCGCTGATGCTCTTCCTCTGAAAGACATTGGCAACATTGTCACTGAGCAGCACTTCCTCCCCCGGTCTTCTCTGACCATGCGACTTATGGAAATTCGGGAGGATCCCCTCAATCACTTTTTACCGACGCTGACCAAGGACAACCAATCCTTCTTTTGCGCCGCACCTCCAGGGATCTCGGGAGACCTCATGGATCTCTTCTTGCGCCCAGTCGATGCCGCGACTACGAAAAGGCGCCATGTCTCTCCAACGGAGAATGGCAACAAGAGGATGCGTCTCGCGGAGGAAGAGGTCGAGCAGGGTCGACGAGCGACGAGCGTCGCACAGAGTCCAGCTCCTTTCAGTGTTCGCGACGAAGCCATAGGTGGCGATTTGGAGTTTGGGGACCAATCAATGGCGTTCGACGACTACCAATTAGACGTGCCGGTCGGCGAGGAGAATGTTGCACTCGAAGGCGCGCGTTCTCGGTCTGTTTCGATGGCGCCATCCCAGCGAAGTCGACACTCGACGCCTGGCATGGACGGAGTATGGCCTGAAGGGGACGAGAGTTACGCAGACTCGACATGCCCGATTGCCATCTTTGACTCCCGTCCTTCGCAAACTCAAGCGACACAAGAAGAGGTGGATGTCCCGGAGCTTCAAGAGGAAGGAGCGGAAGAGAAGGGCTACAGCAAGAATACAGTGAAGGCACTCTCTCTGATCCGAAAGGAGCTGCAGCCTCTCGAAGAGGAGGAGAATGCGACCATGAGCTTCAAAGCCATGTCTGCAAAGGTGTGTGTTTTGGCATCTAAAGCTTTCACAATCGCTCATCATCATCAGGCTTCCCGTCGGGCGGCTGCATCATTCTTCTTTGAGCTGCTGGTCCTCGGCACGCGCGACTGCGTGAAGCTTGAGCAATCTGGCTCATTCAAGGACATTGGGATCCAAGGCAAACCCAAGCTATGGCAGGTGCAGCAGAAGCACGCTGCAATGGAGGTCTGATTTATTTGTTAATTATTTTGTATCTAGTAGGTTTTTGTATACATAGTAGTAGTAGAGCGTGGAAAGGTCTAGAACACGCTTGGGCAAATAAAGGAGTACATACTCGGGTTTGACTTTTCCACCCCCATGACTTCTTTCCAGACCTACTCTGCAGCCAACCACTTTCGTCACCCATGGTACGACGATGCTATCATGAAGAGGAAACAGCCGACGCCTATAAACATCAACGAAGATATGGATGACGAGGATGAGTCAGAGGTGCGGCCAACGAAACGGCGTCGGTGTACCGGGCTTGAGAATAGTATTGCGCATTTGAGCCTGCACCCGGAAGCTCAGGAGCATTCGCCCAGCATCCGCACCTCTGAAGTTGATGTCTCACCGGGACAAACGGTCGTGCTACCAGACTCTGTCGAGGAGCCTAGTCCAGAGGTGAAAATGGGAAGCTCTTCATGGTATGAACCAGAACGTGATCGTACGTAGGTTGCACCAGTCCATCGGGCAAACGCTCACGCACCATTGCAGGGATCGTCATTACAGACCTGGACAGTTATGCAGAGGAAGAGCTCGATGACGGGCCCACGGTGACGGAACTGGATCCGCTGCCTGGGGTGAGCATCCCGCATATTCTCCTGGAACGCGGCGGGACGGTGTTGCCGTGCGACCAGAGCCGGGCGCTTGTTCTCTTTCGACCATTATCATTTACAAGGACGGAAGAGAAAGACGATGGGATGGACTTGGACGACATGTAGAATACAAAAGTAATTAACTTAATTTGTGGGACCTTGGGAGCCAAACTGGATCATTTCATCGTTTCGCCGCTGAATCTGAGTGTTGTCGTAGATGCCAAAGGCGATGTTGTTGTGATTGCTATGGTGGTGCCTTGCATGGGCGTGGGGGTGGGGAACATGGTGCATCTGAACAGGGGGTGGGTTGGCGGTATACGGGGAGGAAATATTAACAGGGAGAGGCTTTGGCATGTTGGAGAAGAGGGCAGGGGTGTGGCGAGAATGGGAGTGATGGTGGGAGTGGGACGCGATGTGGGGGATGTGTTGGGGGGGTATTGACATGCTGGGGGCGCGGAAAGGGGGCGGAGAGAAGAAAGAGTCGTCGACGTGATGGTCGCGGGGGATGCGCTGCTCGACAATGGGGGGCTGGATGGGCTGGTCGTGCTCACGGGTGTCGGGGGCGGCGCTGGACTCTGGGATGTGGTGATCCTGGTCGTCCTCGGGATCGTCTGGGCTGTTTTCAAGGAGGGTGTCCTCTGGGATGGCGTCGGCGGCGCGCTTTTGGGCTGCAATCTCCTCGGCGGTGAGGAAGCGACCGCCGGGGCCTCTTGGGCGACGCATGGCATGTTTGTGGCGCGACTCGTGGAGGTACGGCTGGACTGGAGTGAGACGGGGGGCTGAAAAGGGGAACAAGACGGACCTTGCGCTGCCTGGAGAGACGGTGGACCTCGTCGAGGCGGGAGCGGGCGACGCGGCGCTTCAGGATGCGGAAATACTGCTTGGCGTTGACATAGAGGGGCTCGTCGTCGATGTGGTGGGGCGGCGGGGGGTGGTGGGGCTGGGGGGGCTGGGGGCTGTCGAAGATGTCGTTGAGGTATTGGTTCTGGTTCTGGTTGAGAAAGTAGAGCTGATCGTCGATGGAGGGATCCATTGCCATTGGTCAAACCCCCGCCCCCTCCCTATTCGCTCCCGTCACGCCTGTCACCCGTCACGCTCCCACACTCCTCCTCCTCCTCCCTCATGGAATCAAAGCTCAAGGCGCTCAAGGTCGCCGACCTCAGGGCTGTCCTTGCAAAGGCCGCCGTCCAGCCACCTGCAAAGGCCACCAAGGCCGACCTTGTCTCCCGCATTCTCGCCTCCCAGCCCGCCCAGGACGCGTACCGTGCCATATATGAGCCGTAGGCCGTCTTCTCGCATCCAACCGCCTCGTGCTCATCCAAACTACAGGGACACGGTCGCAGAGGCCGACCCTCCACCTCAGCCTGAACCAGAGCCAGAGCCAGAGCTAGAGCCAGAGCCAGAACAGGCGCCTCCCCCAGCAGCCACCCCCGCCGCGCCCTCCTCAGAGCCGGTCGATGCAGAGCTCGAAAAGCGAAAACTGCGCGCCGCCCGTTTCGGTATCCCTCTTGTCGAGGCCCCTGCACCGAAAGCCAAAGGCCCTGTATGTCCCATCTCAACTCCCCTCCATGCTCATATTGATCGTCCGTCCACAGACCGGAGACGAAGAGGAACGGCGCAAGAAACGGGGAGAACGGTTTGGCACGAAAAGAGCGTTGGCCGCAGAGACGGTGGACTCGGAAGAGGCAGAGCGGCGCAGAAAGCGGGCAGAGCGCTTTGGCGGAGGCGGCGGGACCTGATTCCTTTTTTGTCGCTACATGTACTGCACCCTTGCTGAGTAATAGACTTTTTACTCTCTCTCCCTCATCCACCATGGACTCTCAAGCTCTCTACACATGCCTCTCGTGCTCCATCGCATTCCCTTCGCCAGAGGAGCAGCGTACGTTCTGCTCGCCCTCCCTTTTTCCCCATCTCAATTCCTTTTTTCAGGCGAGCACTATCGCTCAGATCACCACCGCTACAACATGAAGCGTCGGGTCGCTGGTCTCCCCCCCATAAGTGCCACCCTCTTCAACCAGCGTGTGCTCGAGAGAAAGGCAGAAACTGCCATCACAACCACCCCAAAGTCTCTCACTTGTGAGCTCTGCAGCAAAGCATACACTTCTGAAAACAGCTACTGGTCCCATCTCCAATCCAAGAAGCACAAGGAACGTGAGCTCAAGGGTCCCGCCCCACCCAAGGCCCCCAAACCTGCTCCAGAGGTCGAGCAGCCTCCCCCCGCCATCAAGGAGGAGCCAGAGGACGAAGAAGACGCAGTCATCCAATCCATCGACGAGAAAATCGCCGCAGCCCGCGCCCGTCTCTCCCCCCTCGACTGCCTCTTCTGCTCAAACAAATCAGACTCGTTTGAAAACAACCTCACCCACATGTCCACCGCCCACTCCTTCTTCATCCCTGACGCCGAGTATCTCGTCGATCTCCAGGGACTCGTCGCCTACCTTGGCGAAAAGATCATGGTCGGCAACGTCTGTCTCTACTGCAACGAACGGGGCAAAGCTTTCCGAACCGTCGACGCCGTCTGGAAACACATGGTCGACAAAGGCCACTGCAAAATCGCTTACGAATCTCAAAGCGATCGTCTCGAGGTCTCCGACTTTTACGACTTTTCCACATCATATCCTGACGGTCCGTCCAAGAAGAATGCCGAGGAATGGGAAGATGTCAGCGACGAGGACGAGGACGCCGACGAAGTCGTCGATGACTCTGACGCTTCCGGCTCCGAAGAGGAAGAAGAGCTGCCGGAGAACCAACTCACCTATGGTGACTCGGAATTCGAACTTGTCCTACCTTCGGGAGCGAGGATTGGTCATCGCTCAATGCGCCGTTACTACGCTCAATCCTTCCACCCCGTCGGCAAATCCAAAGACGACGAGGACCCCAATACAGGCGCAGCCCTCGTCCGCAAGTTGTTGGCTGACAAAAACTCTGCCCTCGTCCCACGAAAAGGCGGCTTTGGTGCTTTCGGCTCCGGTGGTGAGGTCGTCAAGGCCAGGAACAGAGGTGAAGCTCGCGAGGCTGGCCGTCATGTACGCGAATTCAGAGACATGAAGAGACGCGAAGATTTCAAGACCAAGGTGGGCTTTGTCCACAACAGCCAGAAGCACTTTAGAGACCCTCGTATGTGCCGTCCCACTTTTTACCCCCAAGCTTCATCTCACTTTTCTTGCCACAGTGCTTCAATAATCCTGTTTGTTACACTCTGACTCGGAAATTACAAAATAAACATAGCCCTACTGTATAAAGATAGAATCAAAACTTTGGACGAAAAGTTGGTATAGGTGGTATGCAGGCAAATCGAAAACACAGCAAGAAAATGGGTAAACAGCAAGAAAAATTCTAATACAAGTATGCCGCGGGCACGACTCCTTCCCGCCCAGTCTTCAAATCCCGTGCATACCACCATCTGCATAAAAAGTCAGCTAAACTGATCACTGAGAGCATTTGGGTAGCACTTACGCAGGGTCCCGGTCATCAAGCACTTCGAGCTCGGCACCAGCAGAGATGGGCAATTCACCCTCCCCAGTGCCATCAAACGAATACCGTGCATGTGCAGGTCTACTCGTCTCCTCCTGTAGAATACCACCCATTGCATCGGAAGGCGTTTCAGCACGGGCAAAGTTGCTGGCATCAGCACCGAATGGATCCTGCTCCGACCTAGCCTTGTCGTCATCCTTTTCACCACTATAATCCTGGTAAGGACTCGATCCGAGGATGGTGGTCCGAGTGGCAGCGTTGATGTGCTCAAGGAGCGACGAGGGTCGACGGTGCGTCGAATCATCCTCTTCCTCCTCTGCCTCGTACTTGACTTTGTCATCCTTGCGAGAGAAGAGTGTCCAAAGGATCCCGATGAGGGCAATTAAAAAGACCACTCCGGCGGCAATGGCGATCGAGATGAGAATGACGACTCCAACAGCCAAGAATCCTGGAGAAATTGATCAGCAGCAACACGTTTGAAAAAGCACAAACTACTCACTCCGCTGCTCAAAGCTAAACGTAGCAAAGGACCGGAATAGCGACGAAACGGAGCCCGCGGTTCCGGTGGGTGAGGACGCGACAATATAAGGAATGATAGTCTGTCCGTCGTACAACGCCGAAGACACATTTCCGAATGTCCTGTCCACCAAGGATCCAGAAACCATGAGCATGCGATCGGGTTGAATCACACCCTGTCCAGCGTGAGTATCTTGCAGAGGAACCATTGCCAATTGGGCAATCGTCGTGCTGCCAGTCAACGTCGAATCTGGTAATAGTGAGGCTCATGCCTTGGCAAAAAAAGATGAATTCTTACCGAGGGCGGACCAGTTCTGGCCATCCCAGTACGAAAGGAATGGTGCACCATCAGCCCTGGAAAGCAAGTTGGATGAATACCGAATCTGATGTGAAAAAAATGACACATACTGTCCAGCAGCGAATACGCTGCTCGCATTTCGATCGTTCACTTCAATCGCAGTGACCGGGCCCGGCAGACCAGACGCAGAACCGACAACTGTCCATGAAGAGGTGTTGAAAGCGTATTGAAGGACGTTTCCAGGAGTATTGTCAGACAAGGCCAGCGACCCTCCAGCGAAAAGGATGTCTTGCGAATCCTGCAAAACCCAATTCAGTTCCATTTCCAGTAAACACTTCAAAGGCGACTTACCCCAGCATAGACGATAGAAGCCACCTCACCTTGCACACCCGATCCGAGATTGTTCCATTGCTTCGAGTTGATATCAAGTGCACAGATGCCCGGGCACCGGAGAGACCCAGCCTGTGCAAACGATCCCGCAACGATGATATTGGCAGAACTCGACGACGACTTGGTGATGGACCGCACAACGGCAGTAGAACCAGAAGCACCTTGCAACGGTTGCAACCCGTTGATATCCCACTGATTGTTGGCCAAATCGTACACGGCCAAGGCATTGACGTTGGAGCCTGACATCGTGAATTGACCTCCGACGTACAATTTGTCACCGTCGATAAGGATGGCTCGAACGGTACCGTTAAGCTGGGTTCCTGTCAATCCAGTGAGGGAACCAGACTCGGGATCGTAGATGGCGACGCCTTGAGAGAGGCTCTCGGAGCCAGATTGCACAAAGGTAAAGTTTCCTCCAACAACGGTCACCTCCTTGTCGCCATTTTTCCAAAACGATCCGGCGAGTACCGCAGGAGCCGGCGATTCAGGAGAAGCAGGTAGTGGGACCAAAGAAGATTGACGGGTGAATAGACGGCCCACAACATGCGACCAGGGCGTGGTCCTGGCATGGAATCGGCGACGATTGCTAACCGCGACAGAGGCTGCTGAACCCGCCGTCGATTGACCAAGGTCGGTTGCGATGGGAGACACCTTGGGCACACCGTCCTCGCCATTCTGCAGCATGATCATGCCAGATGCACCAAACTTCCTTGACGCACCCACATTTCCAGCCACATACTGCCCCGACGACGTTCCGTTCGCGACCAAGGTCATTCGCCCAGCTGTGAAGCCACCCGAATTGACCCATCTGGCCGAGTTGATATCCCAAGTCGCCAATCCTCCGGCATTGATACCGAGTCCTGATTGAAGGCTCTCGATCTGCGTGAAGCTTCCGACGACCTGCAAGCGCCCGCCAAACAATCCGAGACCAGATACATCCCCATTAACACCTGCTGCCAATGCATTCCATGTGTTCTTGGAGACGTCATAGAGGGCCAACCCACGAAGACGACCACCCGTTGTTCCAGATCGAGTATCCCTGAACGACCCTCCAACGAACAACAAGTCTCCGTCAAGCACAAGGGACGTAACAGCTCCATTCAAACCCCCATCTGGCAAAACAGACAAGGCTCCATTCCGGAAAGCGAGGATGTTGGATGCGCCCGACGCAGAGCCGGCTGTCAGGGTGAAGTTGCCTGCAAAAAAGATGGTGCCAGACGAATGATGGGCGACGGCGGATATGGATGTCGGAGCTGGCGTCAAACCTGCAAGGCCACCAATGCCATTGAGGACTTCGAAACCGAGGGCATCGTGTGCGGTGATTGAAGAGTTGGGAAGGGAGCTCGTTCCGTCAGCAGAGATGCTGAGGGATCGGGGCCATTCCAGGAACCCGAAACCGCGTTGGCCACCTACGGTCGTGGAGGTCGTGTTTCCGCTGGAAGTTCCGTCAATGTTGGCCGAGCGAAGGGTGAGCTGAACACGATCTGCGACAATTTCGAATTGGCCTCCTTGCCCATTTCCAGTTGGATCGTCAGCCAGAGACATGGTGATCGTGGTGACGAAATCGGGGGATGACGGGAGAATGGGTCCGCTGTAGATGAGAACAGAGGCATCATCGGTGTTTTGCTGAGAGATGGTCATGACATTGGGCGGTAAATCTTCACCAGGGAAAACGACAACCTTGACCGAAGTACGCTCCGCGCAATCTTGGAAGTTGGTGCACCCTGGGACAAGAAGGTAGATGTCGTAGTTTCCAGCAGCAGAAACATAGGGGACCCATGTAAAGGTGGGTCCAGATGACGCTGAAGTGCCGACGGGAACTGAGGAGACAAGAACGGTTTGCACTGTTCCCGCAATTCCGGTGTTGGCGACCTTGGCAGCCCATGAGCCGGTTCGAGTGGTGTTGGAAGGGTTGGGGGCGAAGCACGAGATGCCGTTGTTGTCGTCGACCGAGGATGCAAAGGCTCCAGAGGAAAGCAGTTGCAGCATGTGCAGACCTGCGGACGAGCCTGTGAACCCAGAAAGCTTGATCTGAACTCCGGTGATGGCCAACGGGTTAGGGAACAGGAAATCCTGGTACAAGACAGACGAGTCGGTAGAGAGAGGGCAGGGATTGGAGCATGTACGATTTTCACCGGTGATGGGATCGACGAATTGAAGGTTCTGGATACCGTTATCCGGGATGGTGGTGACGCTATCGCCAATCATCAGTAAGGATTGAAATGACCCACTAGGGCGACGCACCTAAAGCTCGTGGTTCCATGGTCGCTCTGGAAGGTGTTTCCCAGTCGGAGGCCGCTTACGGACATGAATGCAAAGGTCCTAACGGTTATCACTGCTTCGCTTCCATCGGCTGCAAACCAGCTGTTGCCAGGGCCTTCAGGCTCGGACGGGCACAGGATGTTTGAGATGTCGGTGAAACCTGACGTTGAGGACGAGGGGGATCCTTGAATCTGGGAGGCGGAGAGCGGGATGGGAACGAGGGAGGAGGAAAAGGGCGTTGCACCAGAAGAGGCGGGGATGTTGGGGTTGTTGGTACCGTTGAGGACACGGCTGCTCCCAAACCTGGTGACGAAAGAGCCTGCAAAAAAGAGACTGTCGTCGGAGCTGTTGGTGGTAATGGACACGACCTTGGCCTGTGCACCAGCGAGACCTCCAAAGGGTGGTTGCTGCCATGTGCGCGAGTTCAAATCCCACACTGCGACGGCGGATGCAGGGGATGAGAAAGCGCCTCCAACCCAGACCTTGTTGTCCTTTGTGTCGCAGAAAACGGTGTCGACTTGGCCGTTGGGCCCGTTGGAGCCAAGTGCGGCAACTGCGTTAGATGAAGGGGTATAGGATGCGACGTTGACCGCTGGGACGCCGTTGATGGAGGTGAAGAGGCCGGCAAAGTAGAACGAGTCGGAGAGGGCGCAGCCAGCGAGGATGCGGCCGCCTGTGTTCGTCGACGCGATGCGGGTGAGGGCGCCGTCAGCGTCGCGGGAGAAAAGTGTGGAGGAGGCAGCATCGAAGGCGACCGAGTTGTTTTGGAAGAGGTCGAGGCCAGCAAAGGCGCCTACGAGGGCGACGTTGCCCATGCGGTCAAAGTCGACATTGGGAAGGGCGGCGGCGACGATGGGAATGAGGAGAAAAGGGAGAGGAGATATCATTTCATGAATGAAGGACTGGAGACTAAAGGAGAGACGGACGTCGAGGACGAAAAGAGATTTGTATAAGACTAGCAACGTGGGACTATCAACATTTCGTCAACGTCAACAACCATCAACAACATCTACGCTAATTCTAAACGTCCTGCTCCCGCTTCACCTCCACGTCTCGTGTCGACACCGTCTGCCCAACCGGTGCGAGGAACGGCGAGTGCTGGTCGAAACGTCTGCACGACAAAATCAGCTCGTTGCATGCACGATTTTCTGATACATGAAAAACCTACTGAGGGTATCGCAGGCGGTGCATTGCAGGCTGTTTCGCGTCTCGGAAAAGGAGAGACTGGTCGGAGGACTCTTGCGACAGCGCCGTGTGTGTTGCGTTGATCGTGAGCCAGTAGTCCTCCGGCTTGGTGTACATTGCGATCCAGCGCGTCAGGTAGACGTCCTCCCCGGGTGCTGGTGCCCACTTGTAGAATGCGGCCACACCGAGGCCGGCCAGGACCACGTTCCTCCAGAAAGGGGTGGCGAAACCTTTGGGAAAGGTGGCTGTATGCGTAAACATTCAACGGAGAGAGAGGACCGGGGAATGACCTTCGTAGGTGTGCTGGTCGGCATCGTGGTGCTCGTCGTGGTGGTGGCTGGAGGTGGAGCCGTTTCGCCTGGCGACGAGGACTCGAGAGGCCGTGCGGCGGGCGCAGGAACGGACGGCGAGCATTGTGTGGAATGAGGTGCAGGACGAGGAGGGCGGCGACGGACAACGGGCAAGACCGTTGGAAACAAACACGGACAAATAAGGGCAGCGATGATAATAATGATATTACTAGTAGGCAGAGTGTAGTGCTAAGGAAGAAAGCTAGTCTCTGTTCCTCCTCTCCCTCAGTCGTTCGCGCACCTCCTGTGCAGCCCGTCGCGCCCCGTCACCCCCCACCCACCCTCTCCTCGTCAACCATTGCACCAGCTTCGGCGTAAATGCTGCCGTCAGTCCTACCCGGACCGGCAAGAATAGCGTCTTGTGGATCCCATATGCCAGCACCAGCATCGCGTACAGCCCCTCCTGTCCTGCCTGGCCGACAGCCCGGGCGGGCTCCATCTCGTCCAGCCCTGGCTCTGCGGGTGTTGAGTGAAGTGCATCCATCACCGTGGCCTTGACCGTCGCTACTGCATGCGACACATACTCCGCGCCCAGCAGATTTACGCCCACAAACGCGACTCCGAAATCGAGCGTCGAGAGGACGATGTACACGCCGAGTGCATACCAGCCGTAAGACTTGATAAGGTGCTTGAGCTTTTGGGAGAGACTTGCGTTGGCAGGAAGCGCCGTCGGAGTGGGTGGTGGTGACGAGGACGACAGCAGGCGGGGCGAGTAGAGCGGGGCCCTGTGGGAGGGGTTCGGGACGGTGAGTCTGGGCCTGGCGACGGGGAGGAGGGGGGCGGTGAGGCGGGGGGCAAGGGAGAAGAGCCTGGCAATGGCAAAGCGGGCCATGGCTGATGAGCAAACGCAAGAGAAAGAATTTGATCGGAGTCTTGTCCGCGTCCGGCTTTCAAACTTTTTGATTATCGCTTCTCCAAAATGACCTCCATCTCCCCCCTCCCCCCAGACTCCTCCTCAGCTCCCTTCGAGGGCCCCGAAAAGCTCCTCGAGATATGGTTCGCCCCTTCCGCTGCTCATATCCAAGCCGTGTCCCCCGACGACCCCAGGACCGGCCTCCGTCTCGTCGAGCGCCATGTTTGGGAGGAAATGCTCGACATTGTCAAGTGCAAGGTCCTCAGCGTCGTCAACGGCGTCGAAATGGATGCCTATCTTCTGAGGTGCGCTTCACTCGCTCCTCCCAGTCGAGTCGAGTGCTGACGCACATTTCCCAGCGAATCCTCCCTCTTCGTCTCCCCCCATAAACTTATCTTGAAAACTTGCGGCACGACACTCAACCTCCTTGGGCTCCCTCGCATCCTCGAAATCGCAGCCAACGTCAATCTATCCACAGTCTATCGTTTATTCTACTCCAGAAAATCCTTCATGTTTCCCGAGCGCCAGTCTGGGCCTCACAGGGACTGGAAGGAGGAGGTCGAGTTTCTCGACCGGTACTTCCCCAACGGCGCTGCCTACACAATCGGGAAGATGAACGGGGACCATTGGCTTCTTTATCTCACCAATCCAGAAGATCAACTTCAAGCTTCCTCTTCTGGCATTTCCCCTTCAGAAAATGAAGACGAACACCCCGATTATCACCCGCCACTGGTGCACCCGGACTATACCATCGAGATTCTTATGAGCGGACTCTCAGGTCCAGCTCGAGACCCCTTCTTCAACTCAGAGCTATCAGAGGAAAACTTGGATTCTACTCTACCCTCTACCCACGCACAAGCACTCTCCCAAAAACTCGGCATTTCCGACATATTCCCCCAACACCTCACCACCCTTGACGCCTACTCCTTCATACCCTGTGGCTACTCATCCAACGCCCTCATAAAATGGGGGGACGAGAACCTTCAGCTAGACTCACCTAGCCACGGTCCCCCCGCCTCTTCACACTCTGGTGAAGGCTATTATACCATCCACGTTACCCCAGAGGAAGGTTGGTCCTACGCCAGCTTCGAGTGTAACGTCCCTCTCTCCGTAGGCGGCCACCCACCGGATGTAGAGAAGAAGATACCCTCCCTAAAAGACCTCGTCAAACGGGTCGTCAGCATCTTCCAACCTACCCGTTTGACTTTGACCCTTTTCATTTCTGCTGAAGATAACGAAAGCGCACAAGGAGGTCCGAGTGCTGTCGAATTGGCTCAACGGTCGTTCAAGGCTGCTCTCGACGAAAGCCCGTACTCTATTGAAGACAAACCTGCCAAGTATAAGCGAACGGACAAAATTAACTACGAGTTTGGTGGATACGACCTCGCGTTTGCTAGTTTCGAGTTGAAGTAAACTGTATATATATAGACGTGTGACATCAGTGTTTGATCAAATCTATTTGACCCTGCCTGCTCACTCCTCTACCAACGCCAAACCCCAATGAGCGTCTCCAATCGCGATGGCCACCCAGGGCCCACGAGAGGCCCTTGGGCTGCAGGACCTTCTAGACAAGGCAACCTGTTGTTCAACGACCCAAGGCAGCCGGTACATCGGCCAGCATCTACCAGAGCAGAGAGAGTGGGCATCGATCCTTCCCAAACACATACATTCCTCACCTCCCCGACCTAGCTTCTGCAAGAGTATCAGATCCAGCAAAATAACCATGTCGCGGGTGCAGGAGGTCTTCGCGCTGCAAAAGACCCCCTCAGTCACCTCGCAGACCTCTCTAGGCGACTCGGTGCGAAACAGTTTCATTGACTGCGGCATTGTGTTTACGGGGTCTGGATCTGGTTCAGGTGCCAACTCTGGGATGGTTAGAGGGCCCCTACGTGCTCAATTTCAGCAACCACCTCCACGAATGCCTCCGCCGAACGTCCGAGGTGGATACGGACACGGACACAATCGACCACCTCATCCAAGGCCAGGGCCTGTCATTGAAGAGAACCCGGTCACATTCGCAACCAAGACCGCGACCAAACTCATATTCCCATGGCAAGAGCAAGACGACCTCCGCCAAATCCGAGTCCGCTCAAACAAGCGGAACAGAGAAGCAGGCGGACTTGGGGAGGACGAGGAACCTGCTCGGAGGCTTGCGAGGATGAGTATCGCAACTGGTCGAATGGGAGCCTCGCGGCCAAAGGCCAAAGTTCGAAAAACTCCCACTGTCAAGAGACCTGCAAAGTCCTATCTCGCTCCGGGACTGTCTTTGAAAGGGGAGGGGGAAAGTGCCTCAGACCCTGACAGCAGCGAAGAATCCGAAATGGACGTTGACCATGACGATAACCGTCCCAGGCAAGTCGCAAACTCCCAGCTTGGAAGGAAACGCGTGGTGAGTAAGAAGATAGCCATGCCAATGGCCAAAAAGTCTGCTCGCTTTCTCTTGTGCGACCTTCCAAAGTACTCACTCGGGCTCCAGGACACTCCCTCAGAGATCTGCAAGGAAAATTCAAGAACAACTCATTCCAACTGATAGTGATAGCGAGAGCGAACAATCTGATTCCGCGAGTAGCGACACCGAAAGCGTGGCCGAGTCTGAGCAGGCGTCAACAGTGGAAGACGGTCTACCGATCAAAGTAGAAGAGGAGGGCGGTCTCAGACGATTCGGTCCTGCAGAACTCATTGATCTTGAGACACCACCTCAAATTTCAATTTCCCTGCCACAGCTTCTCTCTCGTGCTACCCCGGGCCCTGCTGAGTCTGACGATACGGGCTCATCTGCTGCTATTGTACCGCTATCCGCACAGGCACCGTTACCAGCAGACCTGGTGTCGACAATTGAGAAGCTGACCCATTCATCTGCGCGTTTACATCTGACAAAGCGGCTGCCCTTCCTGGTCCGCAACATACGCCGGGGCTTTCTTCAGCGGTGCAAGGCTCTTGGAATATCGTCGGACAGAAGAACGGAAGATGTGGCTTTTCATGTGCACTATGAACACACAGGCGTTAATGATGTTGTCTACGATGTCACACTACACCAATGGGATTGTCCTTTGTGCACTCTGCATCCTTCCTTCCCGAATCAGCAGATGCTGCAGAAGCATCTCGCTTGGGACCACGAAGAGTTTCCCTTCGAATGGCGACGCAGTCATGTAAGCTTGGTATATGTCCTTCACTAGAAGCTTCTAGCTAACACACCTTTTCTGCAGCTGATATTGAGAATTCCGGTTCGTGACGTTGTTGAACGAGCTGCAACGGAAAGTGTTTTCAACGCTCCCCTCCCTGGCTTACCGCATCCTACCGCGAAACGGAGGGACACGTTGTTCCCCTACGTTGCGCTTTCTCCTTCGTCCTCCCCTCAACGATTCCCTTCTGCAGGACCCAGCAGCCTCCCACCGGTTTCTCCAACACCCGAAACTAGCGCATCCCCCGATCCGTCTTCCGCCTCGGAAGCCCCCATGCCATCTTTCAGCAAGGCAAAAGGGAAGCAGCGTATGATGTCTCTAACGCCAGCTCTATCCACTTCCACAGACTCTCGCTTCACATCATCCTCAGCCCGAGCCCTCTCGACTACCGCGACCTCCACTTCCACCAACCGAGTCTCAACAACAACGGCAAGTACCTCGAGGATGCCCGCAACGCAATTTGTAGGCCCTGACGGGACACGCTTCCCGACTCCCCCACCTCAAGATAATATCCTAGGTCCATCCGCCCGACATCCCTACCTTCCCGCAAAACCAGATTACCCAGGCGGCCACGAGGTTCACTATTCTTGCCGACCCGGAGGACCTACTCTCTACGACCTTTTAAACACACTTCCCATGGAGCCTTTCGGTATACTGGATTGGGCCGTATTGGATAGGGAAGAAGAGATATTTGAAAGCGATGAGGTGAAGGATGAGTACAAGGTGATACACGCCTTGTGGGGCCGCTGGATTCTCCTCAACAGGTGAGTTGATCCCTCACCCCCGCCATTGAGATATTTGATTGATACTGAGTGTTGCTTAGAACCAAGTTCATTGCAAATTACCGAAAAGGCGTGAAAACGTTCATCGATGACTACTGGAAGATCATACATCGAGCGGCCGGATGGGATGCGCTCCGTTACTGGCTTCTTGTACGTTCTGTCATGTTGGCATGTTCGCACCAAAGTTGACCTCTTCTGCGTCCATAGCTCCTGCTTGCCAATCGATTCCTCACTGCAAACGAAGTAGCACAAACCCTAAAATACTACGAATCCTTGACGGGGATGGATTTCTGGTACAATTCTTGAATTGATCAGAAACTGGGATCTCTATCCCTCAATATTCCTCAATGTCGGATCTGACACCGAGGACGAGCGATGTTATACAAATGGTCAATGCTTGATACAGGTATCGAGGTCAAGAGTTTGTGGCAGGGGCGTAATCAAGATATCATAGCGACTATGGGCTATCGTCTGGGAAATTGAGGTTCGAAGAACCGCTCGACATCTAAAAAAGACAGTGAGACGGTCAAAACAGTTGGAGAAAGTACGTCGACTCACCACACCACTGCATCTGAGGCGACAGCAGTCTATTCGCCTCTGTTCTTCATTATCGACATCTTCCAGAGAACGTCGCTGGACACGGGAGAGAACTTCATCCAGCGATAGAAAATTGTCGCTGTTTAACGCGAATCGCCTATGTTTGGAAGTCATGACATGCTAAAGCAGGCGTCAGCGACACGTCCGACAGAAATTCATGTAAAGCTCACCGTCTTGAAATCTTCAAACTTCTGTCGACAACATTCACAATAACCAGGTTTACTCCCCTCTTCTCGTTTGGGCTGCTTGAAGGACATGCTCTTGGCTTTCTTCAACAGCCCCTGCCGGCTGGGAATCATCAGCGGAGGATCCATATTTCCCAACTTCTTTTCAAGTTTCTTCTCCGATTTACTTGAAGCTGGTTTCCTTGAGGTGAGGACTTGTCGCTTCATGGCAAGATCAAAAGCTGCAGGTAGCTGCGAGTACCGTAGCCCACTCGCAGTGGACGTTGTCCCTGTTGTCGAGGTAATCGCAACGCTGTTTCCTGAGGCTGCCATGTACGGCGCTCCGGATACAAGAAAACCAGAAGCATTTGCAGAATCTAGGGTATCGCCGTCGGCGTCGAGATCAATGACTTCGGGAGACTCCACTGCCTGGCGTTTCATGTTATTGAGGGACACAGATCGACGAAGATCTGGGATCCCTTTGACAGCAGGAAACCGCAGGCGTGCCGTCTTCGTCTTGCTTGGCTGGGGCAGCTTCTCTTGTCTCTCTTCTTGGCGACCCCCTTGATTTTTCTTCTGTTGAGCACGCTCCCACCTCTGCTTTTCCTTCTCGTCGAAGGGGATGAATGGGCCGCGAGCGTGAGGATGACAGTGAAGAACGGGCCATGGGGTCTTTTTATCCTTGACTGAGGGGTACTCATGGGCAGCGATAGTGGCCACCTCGCCACGCATATCCTCCACTAGAACGAAAAAGCTGCCTTTACTGAAGTAGCGATAGTCGTGACGCTTCTGAGTTGGATCACGGTCCCCAGGTCCGTAGTACTTCTCTTTAGACAGAAGACGCTCCAGTTTCTGGGTCGGAAAAGACTGGGACTTGGGAACGACTGCGTTGACGGACGCCGAGTCGAGACACCGACACAAGACGCTGTCAAGTTTCACTGCATTCCAAATCTTGATTCCATACGAGTTTGCCTTTGCGACGACGTCGTAATTACGAGTGGTCTCGTCGATGCTCCTGTATTTTAAAATTGGTTAGCATGTTAAGATAGGGGTGGGCGTCAAGTCTCACTTGGACTTGAGCTGGACGGGGCTCCTCGAAGGGTGCAGGGTCTTTGAAGAGCCCTTGGAGTTTGGCCGGTTTTCCTTGGCTGACCCCGCCGAAGGAACAGGTTTGTCGGTGATGAGATGTGTGATCTGCCTTGAGAAGAACTCCTCGACTTGCTAGAGGCAACGTCAGTCCCGGAAGCTCTCTGAGGAGAAAGGTGTGACGCACTCCTCCCAGCTCCTGAACACGGCTTCTGAGGAGATTGACCTGCGACGTCTTCATGGAAATATTTTCGGTGTCGAAGTAGAACGTCCATGAAGGGAACGCCTTGGTGTACTTGTCCTTGAACTCCTGTTTCTGCTGGTCGCGTTCCTGACGCTCCCGCCTTGCGTCCTTCTCCTTCTGGAGGGCCGATGCTGAGACGGCTAAGGAAGCCCTCGCCTTCTTCGCTGTGCTGCTGTTCTCTGGTGCTTCGGGCGAACGTGGACGCTTGAAGGACGTTGACGAGCCGCGTTGGGTAGATCTGCTCGGGGCGTTGGCAGAGCCCTGGAGCGACTTGAGGCTGAGGGCTCTCCTGCTTGAGGTCGAAGTGGATGCCATGGGGCGGGGGGCCTGAGGAGGAGGGAGGAGGAGGAACGGTCGGTGATGGGCTGTTGATTGTTTGACCAGCGCGCACCGCGTGCAACAAGCGTGTAGGGTCGCGATCACGTGGAGTTACTGTCACGCCTGGGCAGGTCACAGGTTATCGCAAGTCGGCACTCTGATCCTCCCAAATGTCAGCATATGGAACCACCCGCCAGCCAGGCGGCGGTCCCCCGCCCAAGGACAAGATTACCGACTACCACACCGCCCTCTTCCGTCGTCTAGCATGGGAGGGCACTGTCCCCGTCGAAATTCGGGTCGATCCCAAGGAGCTTCCAGCCAATTCTGATCGTGGGCTCGAATGCTACTACCTTCAGGCCCCACGGGTCACTTATCTCCCTCTTTTAATGTCGGAAATAAGGCGATTTCTTATGGATGTCGTCTTCGATGAGGCTGCCGCATCTTCCCTCAAGGAAGAGGACTGGTGGTTTGAGACCGAGGAGGGTGCCATTGCTAAATGGTATGTGCAATGATCAGTCACTCCATACCCCAGTCACGAATGTTTCTTCCCCAGGCACTGGCCTCTAGGGCTTATATATGACAACCACAACATATCCATGTCCGTAAAGGGCCCCCCTCCTACATCCACCTCTGCCGCTACCCCCCTGCGACTCATCCTTCATCTTGCATCGCCTCCAACCGAGAAGCTGATGTTGTCCCCGAGTCAGGAGGCTTGTAAGCAAGCTTTCATGGGCCAACTCAAAGAAGCGGACTTTATTCGATGGGGCAGCACAAAGCGTGTTACAGGTTTGCGAAAGTTGGAGCAAGACGGTATTTGGGAAGGTATCAAGGATCGTGAGTTCAGGTTTCACCTATCATTCCGATTGCTGGAGAGTCTCATTCTTTCTAGATAACTTTGACGACTACTGGAAAGTAGCATCTAAAGTCACACCATCTGCTGCTTCCAATGTACCCTCTCCAGGCTCCTCAGCTCACACTCGCCCTCCATCCAACGATTCACCGTCCACCTTTGACCGTGACGGGGCTTATAGCGTTCGATCCATACCAGTTCGAATATACCTTCCAGATGGTCCCATTCTGCAGGAAGTGGTACCACCACTACTCGAAGACGGTGAGTGTCTCTTCGTCACCATCTAGCTCTCTAATACTGACAGGCTCAATTCGCAGGATCCCCAAACACACTCTACAACTTCCTTTCCACTCACCTTTCCATGCTCTTCCCTCCACGACCACCTGCTCCACCTCCTACACGTGCTAAACCTAATCCTCAACCACCAGCCGTTCACCAGCTGGCATATGCGATGATCCAAGGTGTTATCGCTCCACAAGAGGCAGAGATGGCCTGGCTTGGAGTATGCATGGCTGGCGCGGATGGTTGGCTCAGCATTTGCGTTGGCATAAACCGATGACGATCCCGCTCTTATATGGCGAATTCCTTTCACTGTGATACTATACTCGCATGTATTGTAACGTTCTAATTATACATCTCTGGTTGGTGCGGCCGGTGCGGTTCTAGAGTGTGTTCTTACTAATCGTAACGACACGCAGGAATCGTCAGTCTGGCTACGGGAGACTAGTGCGGTTCTATGGATACAAATGGTAACAGGTACTACGTACATTAATCGACCAAGAGGTAACGTGGAATCAGCAATCAAATTTCGCGAGTTGCTCCCCACCAGACCTATCGATCCTGATCATTCGTTTGCCAACACACGCGTATATGATTCGGTTCGGAGTAACACCTAGAGCCACGGGTATACTTGATTTCTTCGCGGTGATGATGTCCTTCAACTTGTTAAGGGTCATTGTACGACCAGGAGCCGATAACAGTTCAAGGAGGAGGAATGCCGTGAGAACCTCCTGGGCGCCAGGCGTTTGGGACGTTGCCGTAGAGGTAGACGAATGAGACGGTGACTCTGCAGATGGCGTCTGCACACTCAAAGTTCTTAGGCATGCACTAGATGGGGTGAGTAGATATATTCCGGGAGAAAGAGATCATCTTACATGACTTCTTTCCCGGACGTCGGCTTCCTCGCCTGGGCTAGAGCTAGAAGGTCTCCGTAAACCGAAGCGATTTTAGTCTGTCAAAGGAATGAGCGTCATAGGGAGGTGCTCAAGAGCGCTGGAGTCATTCACCGTTATCTTTTCAACTTCTGTGGACACCCGTATTCCGGACTTTGGTGTTTGACTAACCGATTCCTCCAGGGCTGAAGGTGGCTGCTTAGCAGGGGTTGGAGGTGATGTACTAACAGGGAGGAGAGGTTCCGGAGAAGTAGGCCCCGGTTCTTCCAGGAGTGGGGCAATCACGGGCTCTGGAGGAGGGGGAGAGGGATCGGAATGCGCGAAATTGAGGGACGAGGTGGCTATACCAGCTGCCAAACCTTTCTCGGGGGTAGGCATCGAAAAAGAGGCATCGTTGAGGCCGTTGAAGTCAACCTCTTCATCAACCAATAGATTTGTGGAGAACTTGAGCGTTCGTGAAGCATCGCCCGGTGTTCCCCAGAATTTATCCTCAGGTGAAGCTGGAGGACGGTGCTTCTGAGCCTGTGCAGCCGCTGGCTTCTGTTGACGCGACTTTTGAGACTGCAGTTCCTTTTTCTAAGAGGGAAAGGTTCGGCATGCATGTAAGTGACGCGGTGTTTGGACGAACCCTTTCGGTTAGCTCTTCAAGCTTCGAATGCAGCCTACGGATCTCCTCTTCTTCAGCTTTGAGGCTTGCTTTAGGCGCTACGGGAGGGGCTGGTTGGCCGGCCTAATTGCTGGTTAATCGAAAGTTGAGAAACGAAGCTGCGCGCCAACCTCCTGTTGGTCCTTCTCCTTCTCCTTCAGCTCGGCTTCGAGCTGGGCGAGGCTGCTACGCGTGGACTGCAGTCGATTTATGATGTCAGATAACTGCTTGGTAGCTCGGGGCATTGGCTTGAATTTATTGCTGGAACCGAATATGAACAGAGAGGAAACCAGAGTCCCGACGGCGACTCACTATGTGCGCAAGAACTTGAGAGCGGCTTCTGTGTAGACCTCGGGAGGCACCTCAACTGCTCGCTCCTCACGGCGTGCAGGAACCTTTTTGAGAGGGGTGGCACCGACGAAATCGACGCGCCTGAGTTGCCTTTCATTGGGATCGCTGGTGCCGGCAGACTTGATGAGGGTGAATAGGCCTAACTCGGTGGCTTCAACGTCGCGAATGAGATCTCCAATCTCTGCATAGAGGACAGCCTGGGTGAATGGATTCAAAGAACGGGTAGAGGGCGCTGTGGGTGCTATTTGTGAGGCGACAGCCTTGATGGAGCGCGTCCTGCGGTTGAGGGAGTCGATCTGGTCGGAGAGAAGGGCAGCCATTGTGGGCGTAGACGTTGATGGCGGCTCATCAACATTTTCTCGCTGCTGAGATTGCTGTGCCTGGCTTCCCTTCGCTCCTCCTCCCACATGTGGGAGCCTCTCCACCTCATCGTCTACGGCTATGCCGTCCACCCCCTCTCTCCGTCTCGCAGGGAGACAAAGTTTTCTGCCCGCAATCGCCTATCCACAGTTACGGAAGCCTCCGTCGACGACCATACCTTCATTAATGTTGTCACTCTTGAAGTTGGCGACGAAGTATATGCTTTCGAGAAGTACACTCCCTCTAACAATAGGGAGGGCATTGAAGGGATCTGGTATAGGGGGTGCGTCGCTGTATCTGCTCATATACCCCCTTCCACTAACTCGCGCATATAGCTATGTCGTCTGCACAACTAGACGCCCCCCTGTCACCTGGTCCTTGGCCTCCGACGGCTCTCTGCCAAGGCCACCAGTCGAATCGGAAGAACCGCAACAGGTCTTCATCGGAATTTTCCCCGCCTCTCATATCTACGTCCGTGACGAGCTTCCTGATGCAGAGGGTAGGCTCCCCGAGCTGGCGAGGTCCCTAAATGGAGGCAGTACTGCTAGCAGCTATGCTGGAAGCTACAATAGCCATGGGCGCAACAGTCCTGCAGACTTGTATACTGCTTGGAATCGGGACAAAGCAAGTATGGGTATGGACACCCTGAAGGAGGAGGATGAAGAGGATCATCAAGGCGGTCGCACCCCGTTTCGTCTTGCCCCTCCACCAGACCAAGCTCACTCTTCCAGAGCCGGCCCTCGCGTATATTCTACCAGTATTCGATCTTCGTCGCCCACCGAGTCGCAAGCTCAAAAGCTACCACCACCACGACCATCACTGAAATCCGGAGACGACACCGCGTCGGGTTCCCACCAACCTATCATCGACGAAATCTCTTCTGCATTGCGTGAATGGCACAATCTCATGTTTCAGTACCTTGCCCGACGAGACTACCAACTGTTCCACATCGTCAAGGAACAAATCGAAGCCCTTCATCTTGGTCGGAGGCAGCTTTTGGCAAACACTCTCAGTGCAGAGGAAACAGTCAATATGCGCCGTGATTGTGTCACCAAGTTAGTCGTCGGTAACCTTGTACAAGGTCTGGATGTCATTGTGCGCCATCCGACTTGGGGCGGCTTGGTCACGGTCGACCTTGAAGGGGCAGCGGACCGCAGCTGGATAAGCGCCGTCAGAATGTACGCCATGCAGGCATCACTTGCATACCTCGACATCACCCAGGAAGACATCAGGCTGAAAACCCTTCGACATAGCGTCGACTACACCTCCAATGGCTTGTTGCCCACCCCAGCGCATTCAGCCTTTCCCAACGCCATCCCCCATCGGAAAACCCGCTCGCAGGCGACAATAGGGCCCTCAGAATCTCTTAAACCCACATCTACCCCCTTCTACCACGTATTCCTGGATCTGAGCGCCTTCTATGCGTCCCTATGCTCTCCTGGGGAAACTGCCGAGCTCTATTTCTCGCTGTGGGCAAAGCCCAAGAAACAGTTTCTCACAGAGGATTTCTGCGCTATTCTCAATCACAACGGCGTTCTCGCTCGCGACCCGACAAGCCGGATACGCACGCTTTTCACCGACTTGTCCGTTACAGATGTTCAAGACCCGATATATCTCGTATGTCGCATAGTCAGAAATGGCGCCCTCAAGATTGGGAGCGACGTCAGCTCCGGGATACCGTCGAACGGGCGGAGGGGATCAGAATCCATATCTCGGTCAGAAAGCTTTTCCCCCGTCACAACCGACTCTTACTGGACAGACAGCGGGAGTCCTGTCTCTGCAGGAGGCTCTCGTGTCATCGGTTCGGAAGGGCAATTTCGCCGACCCTTTGGGTGTGCTGTTCTCGAACTAAAGGAGCTAGTAAAGATGTTCACAGATGATGTCGACTCTACATCCTTGAGAGAGTATACAGTCCCGATCTATGTACCAACAAACGAGACAACCTTCTCTACCATCCATCAAAGCATCGTCCATGGAGTCTCAAAAGAGTACGAGAAGTCTTCGCGGTATGTTTCCGTTGCCACTTCTCCCTCTGTTTGCACTCAACTGTCTTGGTAGGGCGGAGAATCTTACCGTGTCGTTCAAGTGCTTCAGGGGAACCCTCAAAACCATCTTGCGAGAAAACACGACCCTTCTCCAGGATATCCCTCAAACGCTTCGTCTCGGATTCGTCGATGTCGTTTTCCCCGGGGAGACGCGTAACGAGCTGTACATCAAATTGTGGTGCGGTGAATTTCCGGTGTCCCATTCAGGTTCCGGTAGACTCAGCGTCGCGAACTTTGCTCGAGCACAAATCGGACCGGGCGGCAACAACGTTCAGATCACCGTCGAAGTTCGGGACAGAGACGGGCGCACTGTGGAGAATGTCCTTTCTCAAGGCAGTGGAGAACCTCCCATCACACAGTTCCATTCAGTTATTTTCCAGCGTTGCAGTGAGCCGACTTTCGGTGAACTCGTCAAGCTTTTGCTACCTTTCGAAGGCAAACCCCAGTGGCACCTTTTCTTCACCTTCCGCAACCGCTCATCTCGGTCCGGCAAAGGAGTGGTTGATAACGGAGACAAACCTTACGGCTTTGCTTTCCAGCCACTGTTCACCGACTCCAACACATTCCTGAAAGATGGAAGCCACACCCTCATCATATACCGAGCTGATAAGCTCAACGTTATCACCCCAGACACCTACCTAAGCTCTCCCTTCCGCTTGTTACCTGGCCAGAAAGTCGACCAGGTATCAGTTCCCTCCGAAATGCAGCGCCTCGCCCCACCTTTGCGCGACACATTGACCATCAGATCATCCCTATGTTCCACACGATTCACGCACAACCCTATTCTCCTGCAACTCCTAAACTGGGAACGACTAAGCGAAGATTCCCTGTCTCAACTCATGACGCAATTTCCTTTCATCGGCGAGGTGGAAATTGTCAAGTACCTTCGCGATATATTCGACTCGCTATTCGGCATCCTGGTCTCCTCCACTAACCAATCCGGACAGCTCGACATTGCCGTTTTCAATGCCTTGGTATCCATTCTCTTAATTGTCCAAGATAGACGATTCAACAACTTCCAGCCCGTCGTCGATGTCTACATCGAAAGCCATTTCCACTTTGGCTCAGCAGCGTCCCATATTATCCACTCGCTGAACCGGTTACTCTCCAACCCGACATCTCTGGAAGGCGCCAAACCACTCCGTTCCGCGCTCAAAGTTTGGGATTACATTTTCAAGTTTATTGCTAGGTCCCGAGAGTTACAGAAGGCCAAGGAGCTGGGAATGGGTGGGGGTGCGACGGCTGAGCACTTGGAAACCAAATTCAAGCGTGAACTCCGATCCCATCTCTCCGAAGTCACTCGAATGATGTCGACGACATCGCCAGCCTCTATTATCGGCACACAGACCATCGCCTTGCAGCACTTTACATCAATCCTCCCGGAGTTGGCCAAGATGTTCAACACAGTGGAACTCGTTTCGATCGTGACCAATTTTGCCAATGCTGTCACCCCAGTGAAAGGAAAGATTGTCATCTGGAAGCTTATTATGTATCTTCAGCTCGTAAAGGGGTTCTTATTCGACAATTCCCAGTCACGGCCCCTTCTTGTGGATGCGATGGTCATTTGGATCAAGCCTCACTTCGGCCGCTACGATGAATATTCGCACACTGCTTCCTCCGACACAGAATCTACCAGGGACGCAGCTCATGTCAGTTGGATGGAGAGCGTCCGTCTCTGCGTCACGATCATCGCCGTCATGCTGGACAAGCTCCAGCACCAACTGGCCAATCCCTCCATTGTCGCCGACCGCGTAGCTCTTACGCAAGAGCAAAGCAATGTTGAAGCTCTCTTATCTTTGTTGCCGAGGTATATATTCAGGTTATGAGGTTTCATTTCTCAGTCAGATGGCTGATTTGATCTATTTTTGCCAGGCTATTAGACTCCTATCGCGAAATCCAGAGTCCTGGTGCGCGCACGGCAATTGAACGGACCTCTTCACCATCTACTGTCAAGGTCCCGGTACCCGTTATCTTCCCAGAGTCTTACCCTTTCTCTCTTGTCACCGCATTCCCAGAGAATCGCCTCAGTGGCCCCGGGCATATCCACAGCGATGATGTGATGTACCCCACCCTCGGCGAAACCGCAGTAGTCTTCTTGACCCTGATCTTGTCCGCTCAAACAAAGGACATCTTGGGTTTCTTGGAGAATTTCTATGAAATTGAAGGCCGCGACCGATTTGTTATCTTGCTATCGCAGTTTTTCAAGCTCTCCATTTCGATATTGAGCAACGACGCTTTCCCCAAGACCTGGTTGAATGCCAACGTCTTGGCTCATAAGGTGTTGGTCAAGATGATGGATCCAGTCGCTACTATCATGTCAAAGGAATTTATCCCTAAACCCGGGGACGAATACCCTTTCGACCCAGACCTATGGAAGGAGGCCTTCCACATGCTGTTGAAATTGCTTTCTTCTGAACACCTCGTCATCGAGCAGTTCAGTCCGCAGGTATGTCAGTCGCTCGATAGACCCGTTACTCGAGTTGCTTAGCACCCCTCAGAAACGACGAGCGATCTGGAGGCTGGCGGGAGACCTTAGGGGGGAAGGAGCGTCCATTCTCCTGAACCTATGGCAATCCCTTGGATGGACTGAGGGTGACGACGATGATGCGATTCACTATGGAGTTCGTTCTCACTCAGCCTTTCCTTGTCTTCTCACTAATCGCGGTGACTGTAGGGCTACCAATCTCATTTGCATCCTCTAGTTGGCCAAGTCGTCAACCTCTGCCTTAGCCACCACGACCAACTAAGAAGCAATGCAGTCAACATCCTCTACAGCATGGTCGTAGCTCAATTTTATCAAGATGGTCATTTCGACGGGATCGAGCACGAAGTAGTAACAAGATTGGATACTATGTTCATGTCAGACAGCAAGACGGACGATATATCGAAAGCGTTCTTCATGGGTCAACTGCGATCTCTATTCGACAACGCAGATGTTGACGACCAGCTGCGGGATAGGGTTGGAATTTTTCTAGACTCTGTTGACCAGTTCCTTGAACTGCTTCTGAGCGTTCGCGCGCTGCCGGAAGGGGAGGAATATGCAGATGATAGGGTCATTGCGACGGTGAGGACAATTGTGTCTCTTTCTGCGGCACATGCTCAACTTCCCACTAGCTTCGTCTGATGAACTTCATTCGGCGTATTGGTCGTGATGAAATTTACATCAAATACGTTCACCAACTCGTTAATGTAAGGTTCCATCTCACGTTTCCAGTGCACTAGCTCAAACAGAGATTCCAGATGCACCTCCAATCCCAGAACTACGTCGAGGCTGCATTAACACTCAAGTTACACGCTGACCTTCACGAGTGGGATCTAAATTCCTTTGTTTCTCCCATGGAGGACCTTGGTCTGCCCCAACAATCCCATTTCCACAGGAAGGAAACTCTCTGTCTGTTGATCCTTGATTACTTAGGTGAGTTGCTACAGTCCTCCAATCGTGCGGGGGTCTGACTTGAGTATAGGAAAGGGCAAAGCATGGGAAAACGCAGTGGACATCTGCAAGGAACTGGCCTACCAACATGCAGAAATGACGTTCAACTAGTAGGTTCAGATATCTTTTCACCTGATAGGTTCTCTCAACACTTTTCCAGTGCTCGACTCTCTGAGATCTTGAGGCATCAAGCGACACTGTTGGAACACATCATCACTGAACAACGATATTATCCCGATTACTATCGCATAATGTACTACGGCAACTTTCCTCAGGCCATTCGTGATCGCAATGGCTTCATCGTAAGTTTTCATGCCTCGGGATTTGTGGAAGGCTCAACTTTTTTTTTAGTATCGCGGGTATGACTGGGAAAAGTATGGGGCATTTTGCGAGCGAATGCTCAACAAGCACCCTGGTGCTCAACTCTACAAAGGGGTGGGAGAGCCTCCTGCCGATATCAGGTTCGGAAGCGACAGATACATTCAATGCACAGCGGTCACCCCCGAGCCCAACCGCGAGCTCCCAATCTTCACCAACCCCGACGTCCCTCTCGCGGTACGAACTTATTATGAGCATTGGTATGTTATTGGAGCCTCGTTCATCGAGGCGATTTTACTCACCATGCGTTTAGCGGAATCAATCTTTTCAGCTCCACCCGTCAAGTTCGCAAGGTCGTCAAGGAGCAGGACGAAACCTGGATCGAGAAGACCTATTTTATCACTGAAGAGGCATTCCCCACGGTACTTCGCCGATCAGAAGTGGTTCGCACAGAAGTTGTCCAACTCTCGCCTCTTGAAAATGCACTGAATGAGGTTGAAAGCAAGACGAGGGAGCTCAACACACTCCATACCAAGTACAACGCCTTGGCCAAGACGACCCAAGTCGTGTTGACAGATGCGCTTTCAATGTCGTTGAACAGCGCTGTCGATGCACCTTTGAATACTGGCGTTGCTTCATATCGAACAGTCTTCTTCAACCCAGAGTATACCCAGATTCACCCTGAACGAGCAGAAGCTGTTGAGAAACTGCGCCTCGCCATCGATGAGCAGGTAAGCAGGCTCTCTTTCACAAAAGTATTGTTGTCTAACTGATATTTGCCAGGTCCGTGTCATTGACAGCTGTCTTCGATTACATGGTCTTCTCTGTTCCCGAGAGTTCATTCCCTTCCACGAAACGCTCATGAAGTTCTTCAGAAAGAATTTCCGCGAAGAAATCCGACGACTTGCGGTTGACGATGGCACAGACTCTCTCATATCCCCTATCACCCGTTCCGCGGATGCCTACCTCCCATACGAAGGATCCATGGCCAGGAGCCACTCTTCCTCATCCACCGCTCGAGGCCAATACGTGATACCCCCTCTCCAACTCGGTAGACCAGTCCTAACCCCACCCCTCGAATCCCCGTCGACCCCATCCTACCTCCAGACCTCTGCTGCGACTCCAGGAGGAAAACAAACTCAAACTCCACTCCAGCGACACCTCGCACACTTGGCTAAACATGGAATCAACGCCGTCGCTTCAGCTCCCGGAGAAATACCCGCAAATGACTCTGTTTCTACAGAATCTCCTCACAACTCTATCGTCAACGTCGTTGGAGACAGGGTAACCACCGCCTCTTCCAACCACCAGAAAAACGGGAGTATTCATCCATCTGCCACGTCCACAGCAGGGTCGTACATGGGGAGCATTGGCTCATTTGGTTCTTTACGCGGTCGGTTCTCAAGATTTGGAAGCTTGAATTTTGGAAGACGTAACAATAACCAAAGTTCGTCGTAGAATACCCGGTTACTAGAGGTTATATTATTCCCTCCTCTTCGTTCTGATCTATTTGATATACCATATTTTTTGATCTCCTCTTGTTATTCGTACAATCCGAGCCTTTTTGTTTCTTGCGAGACTATCGACTATCACTCATTCACATTTTGATGTATGTGTATATAATTCCGAGCAGCAAATAATGATACTAATAACAATAACAGACAACGAGGCGATCTAAGGCGGCAAATAGTACATACATAAAAAGCAATAATTTACACTATTGAAACACCAATGACGATACGATACACCCAAGAAAAAGAGAGAGAGAGAGAGAAACCAAAGCGATGATGCAAGACGGTAGGGTAGCTATGTTCATCAAACAAACTGGTGGTTATCAACCAGGTTTTCATCGCCCATCCCAGAAAAGTTGAAGTTGTCGTAAATGTTGAAATCCATAGGGGTGTTTTCCGCGAATCCTTGAACAGTCTCCATAGGGTCCATAGTTCCATACGACGCCAGAACGGCCAGGTTGTCCATGCTGCCCGATTTAAGAGCACCAGCCCAGGGAGAGATGACCTCGGGTTGAACGCCTGGATTGGTGGTAAATTGGGGCACACGGGAGGAGGAGGAGGAAGAGCTCGCACTGTCCACAGGTGAGATGAATGGATCATTGGGGTTGGTATTGGCAAACAGCTGCAGTTCGGCAGGAGAGACCTCGTACTTGATCTGTGAATCATCCATGGACGGATAAGCGAGCTGGAGGGTAGAAAGCTCTGGGCTGTCGAGCGGGGAAGGTTCTGTCATTGGGGATCCGCTGGAGACAGAGACTGATGTGGATGGCTCCTCTTGGTCAGGAGAAACATAGATGGTCTGCACAATGTCCGTCAGTAAGTGATCCCGATGAAATCAAACTCGACGCACGTATTTGGAGAGGATCTTCTCCAGGGCCTGGCCCAACAGATTCCAGTCAAACACCTTGAGATCCTTTTCAATGTTTCGAGGCTTTGGGTCTGGGAATTCCATGATTCGTTGGAAAAAGTCGCCAAAACCTGGCTTATGCTTTGACACGGTGGTGGGGCGAAGTCCTTCGAGGTTGCGCCTGATCCGGTTCTTCTCCTCGACGGGGAACTCGCCATTGGTCAAACGTTCGAGGAGATAGATGACGTCGACCGAGGTCACATAGCAAGAGTCGGCCTCCTCGCGATAGATGCATGAGATAACGGTGTCCGTTTCGCTATAGTCTTCTTGGCGGATGGGCTCACAAGAAACGATGAGCTTCTTGCCGTCCTGTACCTTTGCGAATCGAACAAGGCGTCTCCCTGCAGCAAGCTCGGCGGGGGTCCAACCGGTGCAAATGTTGGCCAAGGGCGTGACGAGTTCGAGAGCGGGTGTATGGGCGATCAACTTTGCATGATCGTGTGGCAGCGAAGTATGTTTTGAACGGACGATGGCGGGCGTTTTGACACGACGGTGGATGCGAAGCTTGGCCTGAGATTGGGCAGCGAGAGAGGCACGTTCAGCGGCAGAGCTGGGAACATGACTGAGAGTTGTGCCGCGGCGGCGCATGGTGGGGCCGTCTGGAGCAGGCAGCTTGGTGGACCTAGTGTTGTGGACTACTGACGGAAGGGCAGTGGACAAGATGAGGTCGGGGGTACAAGCTAATACATTGGCATCGTTCATAAGCACATCCCCACTAGCAGCAGCATACATATCGAACATACTCGGTGACCAGTAGGAGAACTCGCCAAAGACGACGGAGTCGAGAACGGTGTTCTCCTCGTTGAGGGCCTGGACGGAGATCAAGACCTTGGAAGAGGAGTACTGGTCGCGGTCAAAGGGAGGGGCGACTGCATCGAGCTCCCAGCGACCGTAGACGGTGCCGGGGAGCTCGCGGACCTGTGTTGCGACGGCCTTGTGGCCGACGACGAGTCGGACATACATGGCATCTGCGAGTTCTGGGTGGAAATGGATGCGGACGGTGATGGGGACGCCGGGCTCGCCCTCTGCTGGTGTGTAGCCGAGGACATGGATGATGCCGGTGGGGGACACGACGACGTTGGCGGGGGCAGCGTCGGGGATGGTGGGGGCAGGAAGGGATGGCATGGGGGGCGGTGGCAAGAGGAGAGAGGAGGAAGGGGAGGATAATGAAGGCGGGGAAAGGAGAGCAATGATGACGGTCTATATTTGGTCATGCGCCTCCACCGATCCGTCCTCGATCATTTCTTTTTTTAGCTCCATCCCTCAAACCGCCATGCAGGTCACGTGACGCCGCTCCATCCGCCCGTTCCTCCAGAGGCGCACGACGGGCGGCGCGTAGCCCTCGGCGGACACGACCCGCCCACACGACACGCACGGGTCGGTCAGCAGGTCGTGGTAGGAGCACAGCAGGCGCACGGTGTCCCCCACCGACACGCGCTCCTCCGCCTCTATCATCTTGGCGAGCTCTTGCGAGAGGGCCTGGTACACTCCATAGGCCGACTGGGAATGCGGTGCCTTCTATGTTTGGAAGGCTGCCTCAGCGCTCCATTCCAACAACAAGAGCAAGAGGGGACAACGCACCCTTTCTCGCGGCCCAAATGCGTTCAGCATCTGGACAATGGCCGCCTTGTCCGTGCTGCTGTAGCCCAGCGTCAGGTACGCGGTGAGCACGTCAGGAATGGTGAAGCGCAGGATGCGGGGCGCGTCTTCTCGGCGTCCTCGCGTCTGCTCCCAGATGTGCAAGCGGCACTTTTGTTGTGTCTTGTTGAACTCGCGTGCATAGCGCACAAGGTCGCCCGCATAGAGAGGCGGGGCAGGGTCAGAGTCAGGCAGCCGGGAGAATGACGTCCGGGCACGATCGACGGGAACGTAGGGCTTTGGTGATTCGGGAGAGGGTGCTCGCCTGCGTGATCGAGAGCATTCAGCGGATGCGGTGGGGTCGTTTTCTCCACACTGACCTCCTTTTGCGGCTGTCCCGCCGGTAATTCGCATCCAAATGCGACCCATCCGCCTCCATCCTTTCCTTCGCTCCATGCAGCGCCTTCTGAACGCTGTCCGACCGGATTTCGACCCCCAGTTCCCTCAGCTTCTGGAAATCTTCCTTGGCGCCCTGGGTGCGGACTGTATTGAACGGGTCATTGTTGCCGATAGGCTGCCTCAGCAATGAAGCTGGGACCTGGCGTATCGCAGAGAGACGCGACTGCAGATCGGAAAGCACCTTGATTTGGTCCTGCAGAGCAGTGAGTTGGGGGCTGGATGCGTCCATGGCGGTAGAAAGCAAAGCCTGGATTTTCAACGAGTCACACGTCATGTACAAATATCTAATCTTATCAATAGTCTGACCACACCCCGGCTCCAACAAGTCCTGCCCACCCGTCCTGGCCATACTGCCCGACGAGGACAAAGACGACCGTGGACTCCCCTGGGATATTTACTCGAAAGCAGTATTTGTTGTGCAGAGCATCCAGCTGCTTCTTCACCGGTGACAAACTGAGGGTGCCCGGCAATCCAGCCTGATTGAGAGGCTCGGAATGAATCTGCAGACCTGAATATTACCGCGTCTGTGCATGATGGGGGAGCACTGACCTCGCCTTCTAGTCCAAGCGCACGCTGCACATGCTCTGCAGAGTCATATGGGCCTGTTCCTAGCCAGAGGCCCACGTCGGCGTGGTCATCTGCCTCGCTGCGTTGACCCGCGAGAAGGCTGCTGCATGCATGGGCCTCGGCGGCGTCCTTGGCCAGGGTTGCGAGACGTTGCAAGTAGTCTACGGGTGCTGTGGCGGCCTTGTCTGGGGGCAAGGGGGAGAGGACAAGGGGAGCCAAGAAGGACAGGGCTGGGAAGAGGGTGGGGGTCTGCATGAGGGAAGGTCACATGACTGGCGGGGGGAGGCGTCGTGGAATTTTAGGCGGACTCGATTTGGGCTTTCTCCAGACTTGTATGTTTTCTTCTGCTGGCTATGTTATTTCGCGCTGACCACCGCCCTGTTCAAGCTTTTCCACCCTTTTTCGACGTCTGAATGCTCCGCTCAATACCCAGTCATGCATTGTAATTCTCTCTTCTTCTTCTCCGCATCTCCTCCTCATCCCCTACCCCAGATCCGTGACTCGTTCAGCGCCCTGGATCTCAAATGTCGGCCTCGCGCGGGGTGCCACCCCCACTCTCTGCCCCGCCCCCTTCCTCCGCCACTACTCTCCTTTAAACAGCCAAGACTCCAAGCTCGCCGAAAAAGGCCCTCCTATTCCACCCTTGCCCCCTTCGAGAAAGCCCAAGGTCGACCTCCGCCCCGGCCCTCTGAAGCCCAAGCCCCTTCCATCCCACTCCGCCTCGTCAACCGCAGTCCCAAATGCTCCCGTCAAGACCCAGGCGGGCTCCCACGCAACCCCCGCCTTGAGTCTCAACCAGGCCAAGGAAGAGGCCCAAAAGGACATTACTGAAGCTGAGAAACACGGCATCATTCCCCCGCCGCCTCCAGGTGCAAATTGGTTCAGAGCCACGCTCCACAAAGCAATTGAACTAGCTGTGAGTTGGCCACCATTCCGACCCAGCCGCCCGTTTCTTCTCACAGTCTCCCTCCCAGAAATTCTACTACCGGGGTGTCAAGCTCATCTTCAGTCGCAGAAGGGAAATAGCTGAAATTCGCGCCCGGATAAAGGCTGGTGGGAGCCCCTTGACGAGGGCAGAGTACCGTTTCATCCGCACCCAGAAAGACGATGTCAACAAGTGCGTTGCTCCCTTCTCACTCCCTCTCCGAATACCCATCTTGCGTTCAGGGTCGTTCCTTTCCTCATCATCGCCCTTTTGCTGGAAGAAGTCATTCCCCTCATTGCCATCTACGCTCCGTTCATGCTCCCCTCCACGTGCATTCTGCCCTCCCAACGCGCACGTATCGAGGCCAAGCGAGCCGAGAAGGCTTTGAACTCTTCGCTCAACTCCAAGGCCATCTTCGCTGCTCTCAAGTCACAGGGTCCCATCTCGCTGGAGAGCCTCAAGAATGCTCAAGGCGCACCCTCCGCGGTCTGCAGGTAAGCTGAGCACTAATGATCACAAACCATGTCCTCAGTACTGTTTCCCCCAGCCTTCTCGGTCTTTCTTCTCTCGGGTTTGACTTTTTGCGGATACGCCGAATTCGCCAACACCTCCAATTCATTGCTGAGGACGACAAGTTGCTCATCCAAGACGGAGCTCAACTCTCGGACAGCGAATTGACGGAAACCCTTGCCGAGCGCGGTCTCTTGTAAGTCGTTGGTTGCCTTTCATCTTTGCTCAATAATCATCGAATACGTCATTTCCAGCGTCCCCGCCAACAGCACCGCCTCCTCCAAAGAGAAGCCTCTCCAATGGTGGCTCACATCGGTAGAGGGCACGAGCGCAGAAGACGCCGTCTCTCGCCGCCTTGACCTCATCCTCTCTAGACAATGATCATCGCACCTGCACTGTACAATCACCACTTTTCACGTAAGGCTTAATTATCTTTGGGGTTTTTAAGTAGTGTCCATTAGATCCGCCACTGCTCTGCTTTGCTATTACAACTATCTTAATACATATTGCCACCCTTTGTAGACACACTTCTCTATGTTGAGATCAACTTGCGTATGCACCCCAGCACCTGCCAACAAACCGCCTTTCCAGGGCTCACCATCACAGCTCTCTGAGCTGCCTGCAACGCCTTCTGCAGAGACTCTGGTGTGCCAATAAGCGCGTTCGCTACCGCGCTCAGAATCAGCGTCGTCGATCCCGTTTCCATCGCTTTTTCGTGTCCGCTCAGCAGCGCCAGTGTCCCCTGAGGGTACTTCATTTTGAGCAGAAGCGACCCGAGCGTATTGGTCTTGACAGTGTTGGATGGTTGGACATGGACGCTTTTTTGTGATGTTTTTATTGCATTCGCCAAGTTACCCTGGTGTTTGAATTAGTCATCTTTGTCTCAAGGGTAAGCCCCAAGACAAGTACATACCTGACTGAGATGGTATTGGATCAAGAGGTAATCCACATTCCCGTCAGAGTCCAAAACGACTCGTTCGTCTGGGGGTAGAGAGACGATCTCGGATACAGACGCATCTACGATACCTTCGTCTTTGGTCAAGATGCCCAATCCTGCGAGGACGTTGATCGCAGGCAAGTTGCTTGGGTCTTCCGCGATCCTGAAAAGCGCAGAAATGAAGGTGAGGTTGAATGCAAAAAGGAGTCGGCACGCACAATTTTAGTAGCTCCTCCTTTGCCATCTCACAGCACTCGGGATCTCTGATCGACCAAAGCGTCTGCGCCAACAGGATTGCACAATGCCCTCTGAGCGCCTCGTGATCAGGCGCAATACCCTGCGCATGCTGCAACGACAAAATCCCCTCCTGCATGTCCCTCAACGTACACTGCGCCATCGCTATTCCCAATTTGGCTTGCGTCTCCAAAACCTGCTTCAGCTCGTCCGTATCTTGCAGCAACCCCAGTACCGTTTCGAATATGATCATCCCTTCTTCCGGTTCCCATGTAGCTAGTAAGAGTCGCCCAAGTGTGGCGTTGGTGACCATAAACTGCCTCTCAACTACCGGATCCTCCTTCTCTTCGTATATCCTCTCCAGAATCCGCATGGCACGGTTAACCAGCTCCTTTGCGAAGTCGATGTGCCCAAGCCGCTCGCAGACCAAGGCGAAGAGGTGAAGCCCCGTAGCGTCGTCTGGTTGGCGTGCGCAATACCGATTCAAGAGGAAGAACACTGGAAGCAAATCTCCAATCGCTCCCCTTCGCCGGAGTTTACGCTCATTTATCGAGTTGAACACGCGAAGACTGAGATTATAATCTGCTTCAGGCTGTAAACCAGGATCAGCTATATTTTATGGATCAATGGAGGAAAACTCACAATCGCATGATCGAGCCCAGTAGCATGTGAGAACAACGCAGTAGCACCCTTCTCATCTCCCTCAATCCTTAATATCAACGCTTGTCCAACCCACGCGAGTGTGCAATCCGGATCCAACACCTGCGCTCTCTGGAACGCCTCCCTCGCCAACTCTGTGTCTTCGTGGTATAGATACAGCAGCCCTAAATCGCACCACGTCGCCGCGCTCTTGCTCTCCAGATCCAGTGCCTTGATAAACGAATGCTGCGCCGCTCGGGGGTTTGAAACGAAATAGGCCGTCCCAAGTGCAGTCCAGTAATTGCCATTCGTCGGCTCGCGTTTCACAGCTTCTGTGATACAGTCGACGATAAACTGACTGACCTTTTCATTGCCCTGGTTGCCGCTCAAGATTGACCACGCACGGACGCCCATACCGAGATCGTACCAAGCGCTGGTGTCCGAATTGGTGGGATTGAGCGATATGCGATATTCTGCAGCCAAAATAGATATCAAGAGCGCCTCTGAACCACCGATTGGACTTTCCAATGAAATCGAGGGAATAATATCCTTGAGCCGTGGATTTTCTTGCGGAAGGAGGGCCTGCACCTCGGCCAGAACAGCCAAAACAGTCCCTTCGTTGCGAAACAAGCAGAGTTGCGAGATATGGAAAGTTGCGTCGGCTATGACCTTCCATCCAACAGTCCGGAATCCAGGATGATCTGCCAAGAATTTCAAGGTTGTCGAAATAGCAGAGACGAAAGATTCTTCCGCTCTTCCAACAAATCCTTGTTCCATTTCCGCGACGCCCACGTCGAGATACGCTGTCGCCAATGACGAGAGAACACCGAGCTCCGAAGGACGTTGCTCTAACAGAGACTCAAGGATCTTGATCGCCTGCTTGAACAATCCAACGCCTTGCTGGGCATCGGCGATGTAGAACTGGGCAAGCCAATCTGTTGGATCGAGTTCGTGGGCGTGTTCAAGTGCTTTAATGGCCGCTGCGTATCTGCCTGCCTTTCCGTATGCCTCTCCCAGCCGCAACCACAATACATGATCGTTGGGATCAGCTCTCAGAGCTACCTGGAATGCATTGATAGCCGCAGGGTAGTTTTGGTGAGTCTGGATGATGAAATGACGTCAGTGGTCCCAGTCGGTCAAGGGAGAAGAACGAGAACCTCACCAGCTCAACGACGCCCAAGGCTTTCCAAGCCCAAGAATTGGCTGTTGCCACATCTCCAGTTGCCGATTCTGCTCCAGATTTTGAGCTAGGCTGCACAGTACCCTCTCCCTCGATCGTCCTCCTCACAACTACCTCGACCAAATCCCACTCTCTATCGTTGGCGAATCCTTCAGCCAGATGTTTCGCAGCTACCGCCTCCCTGGGGTCCAGTTCAAATGCCTTTTGGAAACATTTGGACGCCCGAACAGGGTCTGCAGGAGATGCGTACTCTAGATAGTATAGACCAAGTGACGTGAAGGCCGGTGCGTACGATGAGTCCTTTTTCAGAGCTCGAATGAAGAGGGGATATGCCGCTTCTTTGTCTGGTGATTACGCCCGTCAAATTCCCGGACCTGTGTTTATGGAAGCTGGAAACGTACCACCAGCATCCCATTGCGTCTGCCCCAATCTCCACAAACACCGCGCTATATCAAATCCATCCCGTTCCTCCGCTTCAAGATCCCGCAAAACCTCTTCGAAATGAGCTGCTGCCGACTCGTACTGGCCCAGTCGACTCTCACACCATGCACTCTCCTCCCGAGCTCGTAGAGCATGGAAGAGCTGCGTGTCTACCGAGACTACACGATCAAAACTTTCTTTCGCGGCCGACCACTCTTTACTCGCCAGTAGAATGCTGCCTCGGGACATTAATGTGGCCACATTGTCGGGAGATACCGCTATGATCTCCTTGATCAATGACATCGCTTGGGTATGATGCTTTGGAGGGGTGAGGTGAACGAGAGACGTCGATAATACGACCTGCAGACCAACGCGGGTTCTAAAGAACAGTCAAATTACTAGGCCAGTAGCTTTGATCATAAGGAACTGACCGTGACAGCTTATTGCCCAAGTCAGTCTCGAGCTCGGAGAGTCGACCGAGTCCTCGTTTGGCAAGTTTCGCAGCATTCTCGTACTCTTCAACATCTGCATACACCTGGCTGATGACTCTGTTAGCGAGTATCGAATCGAGTGGTTCTAAAGGGATGTTCTGGGCCAGGTCATCAAAAGTGGGTTTTTGGGTGAGCGATTGATTTACCAGTAAGATATCGAGGCCCTTTTCGTTGAGGTTTTCAGAGCTTGTCCCTTCATCCGAAAGAGAGACTCCATTGTAGAGAAGGTATCCCTGGACAATACTCGAGAGGGAAGAGTCGGGGAACAGCTCGACGTAGCCGCGCAGTGTGGCGAGATCCAAATCCTCTGCCAAATGTAAGTGACTGGATCAAAGTAATACACTGTGATAGATTTACCAAACTTCTCCCAGTCCTGCCAGTCGAGGTAGAGTGACCAGGCCTCCTCGTTTGGGCGACGAATCAAGACGACGCCATCGATCAAGGTCTTCCATTCCTCGCGTAGTTTGCTCTTGAGTTCCACATCCGTCGCCGAAATCGAATAAAGGTGTTTCTGCTTGAACTGTATTAGTTTGGCTTCCGTAGATCGCCTGAGTTCTTCAGATGTTTTCGGGTGATTAAGAACTTCGTTATAAAGCGTAGGTAACTGTCATATCCCTAGTCAGATGTCCGCAGCGCACCATGGACGGAACGTACCTTTGAATGATCGCATATCTCTCTATCAAGTTCCTTTTTCAATTCTGGAGGTTTAGGGCCACCCAGCCTCGTTCTCCGAGCATTGAATTCCTTGGTGAACCTGGCCTGCTCTTCGGTCTCGAGCAACGAAACCACGTCTTCCAAAACTGGGAGGGAATCGTGGACTGCAGACTGGATCCAAAACGTCGGAGTAGCGGTTGGGTTGGTAGAATCGGGTTCAGGAAGGGAGGAGAGGAGGGGATAAAACTCTGAGCCAGGCAAGACTTGCATGAGGGCAGTCGCTATCTGGGGTCGAGTTTTCAAAGGCTGCACGCCAGTCGAGCAAAGGGACACACCTGGATCTTCGTCCCATGCTCCCTCCGCAAATCTATCACTCGCTTCAAACAGTCTGCAAGCTTTGTCGCATCCCCTCTATAGAATAGATCAAACCCTCGGAATCGACGATGAACCAAACCACGCACTGTTTCGCGTAGATCGAGGACAGCTCTTGAAGGGACTCTATAACGTTATCTATTCTGTCCCTTTTTTCGTAGAATTTGAGCAGTCCCTAACTCGCTCCGGCTGAGCTTCCCGTTGTTCCAGTAGCGATGGCGATGTGCTCACTTGTCGTGCCAACAGCTGAGCAGGGTCCAGCTCAATGGCAGCCTTGTAAACCTAACGGGTACCTCAGCCGGCCGAGGAACACGCGTATACGTCCGCAGCGTACCTGTTCGCTGCGATCATACTCTTGCAGTTCGAGCAACGACAGCGCGAGAAAGACGTGACTGATAAGAGGATGAGATGGGGAATCCAATGTGCGACCAGTGCATACGCGGTGTAGTTGGACGGTTCGAAATCAAGAACACGTTCAGCTGCATCTTTGGCGGCTGTAAAGTCCTTGTTGTTGAGCTTTTCTCGGGATGTCTTCAAGAGGGCCTTGGTGGACATGATGGTGGCAAAGGAGCATCAACAGTGATCAGAGTTTGCTGACAGATGGTTACTACGCAAAAATTCTACATAGTCTATCAGAAATTGAACTTGTTCAAAGGTCTCCACGGCTTTGAGGTTGCGCCTCTGACGGACAAACGAAATGACGGTTGCGACATAGTCGACCACGTTTTCCTGGACCCAGCCACAGAGACCCAACTTTATGAGCCAACAGCATGCTACGACGCCCGCGCGGCCAACACCTCCTCGACAGTGGACTAATGTGGGAATACCTTTTAGAGTGTAATCCTGAACCAGTTTAGTGAGATGAATATCCAAGTACGCCGGTGTTACCGGTGGAAGACCCTCCGGAATGGGCAATCTGGGAAAGGACATGAAGGTGAACTGGGAATGGAGGGGACTAGCAAGCGTACCGGAGAATATCGATGCCGAGGTTCTGAGCCGATTTTTCATAAGAAGCCCATGGTGCGCCGAGAAGACTGAGCTCTTCGTCGTCCAAACAGCTGGGGAGAGTCAGAATGAGTTTGACGGGAGGACGGAAGATGTACCAGATGATGCAGCCAATCCCAAAGGACTTTATTCTGGTCATGTCCATGTCCAGGTCTCGACAGACGGCACTTCTGCCATTTGATGGCCCGTTTAGTCTAACTGAGCGGGAGAGTCAGAGAGAGAGCAGTCCCCGGGACAGCTGAGGATACCTTTCTTGCCAGGACAAGAAGACATGTAGAGATTGCCGAGGGAGAAATGGCCTATGACCTTGAGGGAAGAGCGGAAAAGCAGCGGATGAAAGTTTGGTATCTCGATGGACAGGGACAGGGAGATCGACGAGAGCGAGTCGTCTGGCAGCTCGGGCTGGTGGACGTGAAATGGGGCGGGAAGGTCGAGCAGCACGGGGGAGGGAGGGGCGGCGGGGAGGGCGTGGGAGGAGATGACGGGCAGAGACTCTGGGGGGAGGAGACACGAGATGCTAAGTGTGTGGTCAACGGACGGCGTGGCAGGAGGAGAGAGGGCGCACTTGATGGGGTGGGACATGGAGGTCTTTAGACGGAGGGTGGGCCGGTGGGGGGCGAGGGGCTCGTTGATGGCGGCCTGTATCTGGTCGGAGAGGTCAGGCTCGCGGGGGGGAGAGACGCGCCAAGCGGTCTGCTGCTCCGCCGAGTGGAGCTGCCTCTGCTGGAGACGTCGGAAAGGCTCCGGGGCGGCGAGAGAGAGCGGGAGGTAGTGGAGGGGGGCGCCTGCAAAATGTGAGCACGGGGAAAGCTAGAAAAAAATACTGCAGACCCTGTGGACCATGCCTCAGCGTGTTGTAGGGGCTGAGATGGTGCTGGGAGGCGAGGCGGGCATGGGGAGGGGCGGGCATGGGGAGGAGAGAGGGAAAGCTGTGTGGTCACGTGTGCTTTGCTGTCTTCCTCACGACGGCTCGCTTCCTCTCCGCTTATACGGTCTCTCTCTTCTCCTCCTCGTAGCAGACTGCGTCTCGCTCGTCTTCACAGGCCTGCGCCTCCCCGACAGTCCTTATCCCAGTCTCTCCCTCCTTTTCCCTTTTCATGGCCCTTCGTTTCCAGAACAACTATGATTTCACCGACGTCCCCATCCCCACCACAAAGCAGCCCCCCCGCTCAGGCGCAACCGTCCGTCGTGCAAAGACCCTCACAAAGCCAGAGCGCAGCGTAGCCCCAGTCCCCCTCATCAACCCCCCCACCGTCCACCATGCCCCCACAGCAGCCACCCCCTCCAAGGACGACGACTACCACGGCTCCACCACATGGCGCATCTTCTCCCAGGTCGTGACGTTTTGGGCCCCCAGCGTCCTCCTCAGCTCCCTTGGCGGGCTCAAGGACGCCCCCGTTCGCCAGGCCTGGAGGGAAAAGGTCACCCTCTGCTTCATCATCGCCCTCCTCTGCGGTGGGGTCGGTTTCGCCACCGTGGGCTTCCAGAAGGTCCTCTGCCCCGACTCCAACCAGTCCGACGCCCGATACATCCGTGTCGGCACCAGCCCCAACACCCTCAGCATCCACGGCAGGGTCTACAACGTTTCCTCCGCCCAGGCATCAGGGGATGTTGACTTTCGCTCCCTCGCCGCCCGAGCCAATGGCCAGGATATCACCGCTCTCTTCCAGCGAGAGGCTTCAAACTTTCCCGCATGCACCGGCCTCACCTTTCGTGCCGCCGTCGACCCGCCCTGCTCCACCTCTACCCCCTGCTCCCTTCCCCTCCCCTCCAACGCCTCCCTCTCCGCACTCGGCATCCGTGACACTGGCTTTGAAGCTGGCTACTCCTGGGAACAGGTCTCCGATCTCCGCAACTACCTTGTCCTCGATGGTGCCGTCCTCAATCTCGCCCCGTATCTCCTCCTCCACACCAGCGCCGTCCCTGGCGACAAGATAGACACCGCCATCCGCACCGTCATGCAATATCCCCAGCACGGAAAAGACGGCACCTATCTTTTCATGGGTCGCTCAGATCTCAAAGCTGCCCTTCCCTGTCTCAAGGAACGCTACCTCGCAGGAAACATCGACAAGATCACCCCAGGATGCTTCGTCTCCAGTCTTTTCCTCTACGCAGGTCTCATCGTCATCTTGGCCCTCGTTCTCGTTCGCTTTGCCATGGCCTGCGTCTTCAACTGGTTCCTCTCAGAACGTCTCGCTGGCCCACCAACAGCCCAAGATTTGGCTCGCTCGGCAATCAGCCCCGCAGTCATGCCTGGAGGCGCCAACCTCTCTGTCGACAACAAGAATGGGACAGCACCATGGTCTAACCCGAATAAAAAATTGACCAAGGCCGCCAAATCTGCTCGCTCGATTGCCTCCTCGTCTAGTGCAACGCTAACCAACCCGGAAGGTCCTTCGCCTATCATGAGCTTGCAACAAATCGGAGCTGAATTATTTGCCGTCTGCCTCGTGACATGCTATTCGGAAGGAGAAGAATCTCTGCGCACCACCCTCGACTCGATATCGAACACCACCTATTCTGACGCCCGAAAGCTCTTGTTCGTCATCGCCGACGGCATGATCACCGGTGCTGGTGAGAAGCGTAGCACCCCCGATATCTGTGTCAGCTTGTTGGAGGCCGATCCCCGGTTCGGTAACCCCATCCCAATGAGCTACCCAGCCGTCGGTTCCGGTGCAAAGGCAAACAACAGGGCCATGGTTTATGCAGGTCATTACAGTAAGTCCCTTTCTAGCCCCTCTCTCTCTCCCTTATTGAGCCGCCATTGCAGCCGTGTCCGGGAGACGAACGCCTACGGTCGTGGTCGTAAAATGCGGTACGGAGGCAGAGGCCGCGTCGGAGAAGAAGCCCGGGAACAGGGGCAAACGGGACAGTCAGCTCATCCTGATGAATTTCTTCTCTCGGGTTACGTACAATGACCGAATGTCCCCCCTCGATTTCGACCTCTTCCGCAAGATTCAGGTACTCATGGGTGTCACTCCCGACTTTTTCGAGGTCTGCCTCATGGTATGTAGCCGGATCTTTCCAAGCGAGCTACCACACTCATTGTATGACAGGTTGATGCCGACACAAAGGTGTTCCCTACCTCGCTGGGTCATTTGGTGAACTGCATGCACCATGACCAAATGATTATGGGTGTTTGTGGAGAGACGCGTATTGCGAACAAGCGGCAGTCTTGGGTCACCGCAATTCAAGTCTTTGAATACTTCATCTCGCATCACTTGGCCAAAGCTTTCGAATCCGTCTTTGGTGGTGTTTCCTGCTTGCCCGGTTGTTTCTCCATGTTCAGGTTGAAGGCGCGGAAATCATCAGGCGATGACTGGGTTCCTCTGATCATCAAGCCCGAAATCGTCAAGGAGTACAGCCAATCCGAAGTCACGACCCTCCATCAAAAGAATCTGCTCCTCCTCGGTGAAGATCGATTCTTGACGACTATTCTCCTCCGCACGTTCCCGAACCGAAAGATGATGTTCCTTCCCCAGGCCCGTTGCAGAACAATCGTTCCCGACACCTTTTCTATCCTCCTTTCCCAGCGGCGGCGATGGATCAACTCGACCATCCACAACTTGATGGAGCTTGTCCTCGTTCGGAACCTTTGCGGCACGTTCTGTTTCAGCATGCAGTTCGTCGTGTTCATGGACCTCTTGGGAACCGTCGTACTACCCATCGCCATTTCCCTGACATACGCCCTCATCATCGGCATGGCTCTCAACCCTCCCAAGTCCTTTGAAGAGGCTATCCCCATCATGCTCCTCATCGCTGTCCTCGGTCTCCCAGCCATCCTCATCCTCATCACCACAAGAAAGGTTGTTTACGTCTTTTGGATGCTGATCTATCTCTTTGCCTTGCCCGTGTGGAACTTTATCCTTCCGGTATACGCGTTTTGGCACTTTGATGACTTTTCGTGGGGAGAGACGAGGTGCGTTTCTGGTTCTTCTTTTCGACGAGTGTGTAGCTGACCTTGTTGAACAGGAAAGTTGAAGGTGAAGGCAAGGGTGAGGCTCATGACATGGGTGGTGGTGCATCTGTTGCAGTTCCAATGAGAAGATGGGAAGACTGGGAGCGATCTCGTCTAAGGAAGTTGAAGCGGGATGAGAGACGGAGAAGAGAACTGGAAAGGACGTATCCCAACGGCTTCTTCACCGGAGACCGAGACTTCCTCCAAGCACCCGATACCCGCAGTCAATACGATGGCAGCGACACTTTCTCTCTTACGTCCTCCGACGATGACCACTGGGGCGCACAGATCGGTGGTTACAACGAAAACAACGCACAATATCCTCCGCCACCGACCACCCTCTTCCTACCTCAACAAGGGGAACTTCAATCCGCCAAGACGCTAGATGGTGCCGAACTAGAGGCCATGCTCGAACGCGGTTTCGATGATCGGCCCACTCCACCACACTCTGCAGTCGCACCGCGATATCAGCTCTCCGATGCATCAACGACAAATATCAGTTCCAATGGGTATTCCCCTCTTTCTCGGTCGGGGTCACCTGGCGTAACCCCCCAACCAAACAACACACTGTCACCCCTTAATTCACCGATGCGACTAGACAATGGATCACCGCCGAGAGGTCGAGGGTCAGAGAAGTACGGTCCTCTAGGTCCCCTCGATCCGTCAGCCAAATTCTAGTGGTTGATCGTTGTACTACATCTCTCTCCCTCTCTTTGTCCGTCCATCCTTCATTCAACATCTACCATAGTGATTATTTGTTTGGTATACCCACTCACGTTAACGTCATTCATGCATTGTTCTTGTCAACTACAGTTCTGATAACATTCGCTTCGCTTCACGACTTTGGGAACAGCGGAAATTTCCTACTCTTATCATCTCTCTAATAACCTGCCGTCCATCAATATCCAGCTTTTTTTCTCCTCTTCTTAACCTGGCGTTGGGTTTTTTGTTCGGGCAACACGTCGGTCTTCCTCTTCTTTCTCATGTCATTTTTTTTCTGCAACATAGTATCTAAGTAGCAAGCATAAAAGAACCTACTTTTGTGAATCTGATCAAGAGCGCTCAAGCGCTTGTTCAGCGCCGGGCCGAACAATCAAAGGCTGTCGTCATGTACTGCGGGCGCGCTAGAAACACTCTCTCTTCCAACGCTCATCTACTCGTCACCTAAGCTATAGTAGGCATCATCGATGTCTCTTCGAGATGCACTGGTACGCCTGCCTGTCGCCCAGATTGGCACAACCCTCTGACTGTCGTACATAGTGGGACAGCGGCCATGACGAGACCGTCGAAGTCAACCAACGTGCCCTCATAGACAAAGTTTTGGCTCGTTACTCGGGCGAGTTCACCGTCTTCCGAGAGCTCCTACAGAACTCGGATGATGCGCGCTCTGAGGAGGTCGAGATTATCTTTGAAACGCAACCAGCCGAAGGAGGGAAGGAAGCCGGAGGCGAACCCAGCAGCAACCAACACGATGTCAGCAAATCGTTACCTGATCTCAAGACTGTGCTTGTACGGTTTGGAAACAAAATGTGAACGAACCACGGTTTCTGGTGCTGACAGGTTGTGTGTGTGCGTTAGGTACATCGGTGGAAATTTCGGAACAACGGGATTCTGTTTCGAGATGAGGACTGGAGTAGATTGAAGAAGATTGGTACGCATATCGATTTCGCTCTTTCCGGCTTCTGCTGAAGAAGCTACAAAGCCGAGGGTAATCCTGACGAAGAGAAGATTGGTGCATTCGGAGTCGGTTCGTACTTGACCACCAAGCTTCAGCCTCACCGCTTGCTCACTCGATTCTCGCCAGGATTCTACAGCCTGTTCTCTGTCACAGATGATCCATTTGTCACTTCAGGGGGTAAGCCTGCACGAAATATAGTTTCCTGGTCTCTCCTGACTTGGCTATCAGACCAATGGATGGCATTCTACTGGAAAGACAAGAAGGATCAAGTACGTTCGCCCTCATTCCGCTCCTGCCTTCAAACTGCTCACATATCCGGGGATCAGCTATACGCTCGAAGAGGAAAGTTACCACCCTCCCCGGAGCCAAACGTATGGACGGCATTCGAGATGCCCTTGCGCGAACCGTCTCCAATGCCAACGCCTTTCGACCTGATACGATTCCTGGCATCATCTATCACCTTCATGACCCATCTCAACCGTGTGTCTGTGTTCCTAGACGACAAGCGTCTTGCAAAGCTGGAGAAAACAGCCGACGTGCCACGAGTACTTGTTGTCCCGAAAGGCTTAAACCCTCGCACCGAAGGAGGCATGATGACCATAACTAACATTAGCTCTACCCGTACGCCTTTCTTTCGCCCTCTTTATCCTCTTACTCACAGAAATATGACCAGCTGTGCATATCCAAGCCAAAGTGATGAAATGGGTCTACTCTGTCGGTTCTGAGAAGAAGCGTATACTGCCCGTCATATCTGTGCCGAAGCCCTCCTTTGGCAGCCTCTTCTCCTCAATCTTCTCAAGTCTCTCGGGTAATTCGACCCCACAGCGGACCGTCACGCCGTTACCACCTCCTGAGGAACCTACAACGGACCTCCTGGCGATCAACGAATCTGCCGTTGCTCTGACCGTGTACTCTGCGCAGGTGACGACCAAACTCGATAGGAAGTTCTCTGCAGCGTTGCATCGGTCTACGAAGAAGGAACCTCCCTCAAAGTTGCGGTATGAGCTGATTTATGTGAGCAGCGACGTCCTTTTCCGTACTAAAGCCAATGTTAATTTGAATGTTGCAAAGACGGGAAAACGGCAATATGACGCAAGTATTCAAGAGGATTCGATCTACCCGTCGTCGACTGGGAGTATATTCCAAGGGCTCCGAGCAGATCTCGAAGGGTATGCGTAGGCTTTCTATCTTTGCTTTTTTGCTGATCGTTGGCGTTTTACCCTTCAGCATGGGTTCCACGAGAGTTTTCATTGTATGCCGCCTCTGACTTCCCATGATGGACTTTCAACTAAACACTGCCATGGACAGGGTCATTCTACAGCGCAAACCACCGGCATCGGTGGGCACATGGCTTCACGATTCATTCCGACTGTAGAAAGAGAGGCAATCGATTTCATGTGAGGAATACTGCCATTTGAAGTTTTGATGCCTATTGACTCCATCTCTACCCAGGGACCGGAATATCGCAGGTATGAAACTCGGCGTGTCCAGAAGTACCTCATTCATTTAATATCCCCCCAGTATGGAACAAGGAGCTTCTCCGAGTCGGTGGAATCCTCGCGCGCTCTGCCTACCAATTTGAACTCGACGGCATCAAAGCATCCTGGGCAAAGCTGGCGGCTGATCCCCCCGATGCACCTTCGGAAGAGCGAAAAGCACTCGTCCAGCAAGCTATACACGCCCTGAAATTCTTCACCTTCCATAATTCTACCCCTTCAGCGGAAGTATCTCAAACCCTCGAGGCCGCCTACTTTGCAAGTAGCGCCGCCTTCCCAATCATATCGTCAAGGGGAATCATGAATTGTTCAGAAATCCGCATGCCAGAGCCGTCACTTTCTACCTTCGTCAAGGACTTGCCTGTTGTCCCCCAAGAGGTCATTTCCGGCGCGGGGCGAATGCTGTCGGTCCTGGAATCCAAAGGGTACATCAAGACCATCACGTTCAATGATGTCTTGAAGGAGTTGAATTCGAGGCCGTTAACAACAGTTGAGATGGTAGCGTGTCTGAAGTGGTGGACCAAAGTCAATGCAGACTTCCCCAACGACGACCGGCAGCGCTTGGCATCTGTTCAGGCAACTCTTGTGAATGCGGCCATCCTCTCCACCGAGGGTGACAAGTTGATCCAACTCTCGTCGATCAAAACTTTCACAACCTCTAGATCTATCATTCTCACCCCCCCACAGGGACCCCTCCCCGACCATGTCCTTCCCTTTGCTGTCAGCAAAGAATTGCACCAAACAACATTGGTGTCAGTATTCGGTTGGCATGAGCTCACAGTTGTCGAGTGGGTATCTTATATATGCTCGCTTGGGGGAAAGGCCGGATCGACCGACCACGATATCAATGTCAACCCGCTGTGGTCGGAGAAGGTGTTACTTGTGTTGGTTCGTGGCTGGCCCTCGCTGTCCGACTCGGACAAGGAGAGAGTCTGTGCGCTGCTGCGAGATAAAACCTGCATTCCGACATCCAATGGCATGACAGTTCCCGACCAAGCCTATTTCCCTAACGTCAACATTTTCCAAGACCTCTCTGTTGTCTCTTTGCCGTCTGGAGCCGCTATTCGCGGGACGACGGAGCGCCTCCTTCAAGCACTAGGTGTCAGAAAGCACGTCGAATTACAGGTGCTATTCAACAGGCGTGTCTTCCGTCTCACAACTTCACACACCGTCTAATCTTCTGGCCAGGATGATCAAAACAAGTCAATGGACTGTAGCTGATCTCATTAAATATCTGGCTTCCGTCCGTTCGACACTTTCTTCAGAGGAGCTCATGCGTTTGAAGAACACGGCGGCGTTTTCAAAGGAACTAACAGCCGACGAAAAAGCTCAAGGTTCATCCCCTCGATATCAGGCGCGACAGTTGTATGAGCCTCTGGATGTCTTCAGAAGTTTGAATCTACCCATTCTAGACTGGGGCCAGAAGGTCAAGTGGAGGGGTTCTTCCGAGGAGGGTGAGTGTCCTTGACCATCTAGTCGATGTCAGCTAACATTCATCCCAGCGAAATTGCTGTTCGAACTCGGCTTACAACGATACCCTCCTTTAGGCACCATCATCACGCTTTGCACCGACCAGAATCCCCAGGTAAGCCATACAACTCTTGATCGTTATCATTGCAGGCATTGAGTCTCTCCAGATTCGAAATACTGCTTTGCAATACTTCTTAGACAATATCACCACCAAGTACGACCAATATGACGCAAACGACTTTGCAAATCTAGCATATATACCCGCTTTACGCAACACTGAAACATGCCTTGCAAAACCGAAAGAGGTACTCAGCGTTTCATCCAATTTCTTTACACTACACTCATGCCCTGTCGTTACACCAGGTCTATTCGAGCGCGCAATGGACTAGCCTGGGTTTCCTTGTTCTAGATCATAAACACCAGAAAGACGCCAGCAAACTGCAAGTTGCAACTCACCCACACCCGTACGCGCTCGTGCAACTTCTCCGGACGCGGCCTCCTAAAGACGCAGCGGAAGCAGAGAAATGGTTTACCGTCATCTCTACGAGATTATCAGGTGCGGTCACCTTGACTTGTCCCGATGGCCTTGTAACTTTTCCATATTATAGAGTTTTCAAAGTCGCATCTTCAGGAGATGTCTGAGGCCCGGTTCGTACCAACGAAATCGGGGCATCTTTCTCCCAGCCAGTGCTTCATTGGAGCACAATCCAGCAACTCAGTGCACTCTTCACTCTTCACTTTTGTGAACTTTGGCAACGTCGCGAATTCCTTCCTAATGGCGTGTGGAGCAAAGCAAGAACCAAGTATCGAAGAGATCGCGAAGATTCTGCTTGAAGATCCGGCGAGATACTACAAGCTCTGTGGCGAGCCAGATCGGTAGGTGACAGATGGTGTGCTTTGGTTAGTGCTGAACATGCACCTAGATATCTGCAAGAATTGCGCAACTTGGCTGTGAACATGAAGCTCATTCCTTCGTTCACTCTGATGCGCATGAAGCGATCTCCGATGCTGCTAGCGACCCAGTACAAGCCTAAGGTCGACACCAAGGGAGATGATCTTGACGACGAGGAATGGGACCCGACGTACGGCCTGAAAAGGGCTGACGAGATTGTTCTGGTAGATGACACTAGTGCTTATCAAGCATTCAGAGGCGTCTTGTGGACAGCGCCGCAGGAGGATCTCATCGAAGGTGGGGGGATCTCCCATTCTTCAGCCACGATCATCGCTGATTGGGAAAATCAGTTCTTTATCAAAACCTTGGTTCTCGCAAACTTAGCTCACATGTGGTAGAGGAGTACCAAACCACTGCAGAGATACTCACCTCGAAGAAAGCGATTGAAGTTCGAGAACTGGTTCTTGAGCGCCTGCCATTGTTCCTTCACGAACATACACATTCCTCCAAGACTCGGATATCAATGTCATGGCTTTCTTCTGGTCAAAACTTCATCGTCAAGACTTTTGGGAAAATAGCCGTTGTGACGCAACTACGTTTCGCAAATCAAAGTATCAAAAGGAGCAGAGAAACATCCGCGATAGCGCAGCGCATCAAGAATGGCCATATTCAATTGTGGATTGCTGGAAACACGCAGACCGACATGTATGAGTGAGTGAGCCCAGGGCTCGAACGTGTGCCATTGCTGAATCTCTTCGCCACAGTGTTGCGACATCCCTGACCAAGCAATTATTCGACAGCCCGAAAGCCAACGATGCTTTGTTGTTGATGACAATTCTCTCGACGGACCTTCGTTCTCTCAAGCGACGAGGATATAATAGTAAGCCGAACGGACGCTCCCTCGTCATACATGTTCACTGACTGCTGGATCCAGTCAGCAGAATTCTCAAGCAGAGAGAAGCAGCGCTTCCACCCTCTGTCATACCCACGGAGCTACCTCAAGAACCACCTCGCGAGAAAGGACCTGTACCCCTCCCAGTGGGCCTACAACCCCCACCTCTTCCGCCGAAGCCTGGGGCAGAGTCATTAGCTCAATTTGATCCAAGGGACTGGAAGATGGCCAGCGATCTCTTGAGCAAAGCAGGGATCGGAGCGAGCGGGGCTGGTCCGGCCACAGTGCCTGGTACTCAGTTAGCGGTCCCTCGTACCCCTACACCTCCAAGAGCCCCAACGCCACAGCCGACTTCTGCTACTCCTACAAACGTCATTTGTCTGTATCATTCCTTTCATCGCACGAAATTTCAGAGCATTGACGCTGCGTCTTCTTTCAGCTCACAATATCGATCTTGCTGTCAAGGCTTGTCGAGAAGAATCAGGAAGCGTGCTCCAGAACCGTCAGTCCATGCAGGAAGTTCGCGAGACAATGAACGAGAGCTATTGCGACGTTTCTGGTACTTCTGAGAACCTCAAATTAGCTGGTGTGTGCTGTGACTCCTCGACTCATTGTCCACTGGTAGCTAATCTGAGTGCATAGGAGAGCTGGAAGGTATCAAGATATATGTATCTGACGGTAAGGACTCTTCCGTTACCAGGAGCTATTTTATCAAACCTTTCCCTCTCCCAGACGTGGCCCTCCGGCTTGCAAAGACATTTATTTCAGACAACCATGAGGGACTCGTGCGCTTCATTCACATTTTGAAGCCCCTTGCGCGAGCGTACGAACTTCCGCAATCCACGCTGCACATCTTCTATGATGCAACAGGCGGATTAATAGCGTTCAACCGAAATGCGAGCCTGTTCGTCAATTTTAGATTCTATCAGTCATGGCGTAAGTACAGCAACGGTTTTGACCGAGAATCTACGTCATATTAACGGTCTCTTCTGTAGATGATGCGGAAGTTCGAAATGGCCGACGGAATAGTGCCTTCATATCATGGTACTTCACGCTTGCCCATGAGATAGCACACAACCTCGTGGAACCTCACAACTCTGAGCATGAGTTCTATTTCTCTGCCATCTGCGAGAAATATCTGATGTCTCTGGGCAAACTGCTGACCGGCGAATAGACACTTTGCCTCGATTTCTTGTATAATAGTAGATAGTTTTTTGATGAGGAAAAGCTGTTTGCCGATGATATCACCGGGTATACAAGAAAGACCGGCACGTGAGTACCAATATTAGGGTTAAGCGCGTCAACTGCTTGACGCCTTCTCCTCTTGTCTTTGGACCCATTCATAGCAGGGCGTCTACTTGCTCAATCCCATGAAAGCAGTCACCATATCATCACATTCCCAGAATACCCGGTACGCAAATAGCCTCACTGCGTTCCGTAGCGAGCAAAGCATCCTGAACCCCCCTCCCATCATCTACCACCGCCTGTGCTCCAGAAATTCTCTGCCACCTCTAGGACAGACAGTGCCGATCTCCTTTGCGAATATCTCGGATAAAAGTTGTCTAGGTTGAAGGTAGGTACTTTGCTGGTTATGCTACGGAGGATGGCTTGTCTAACGGCCGGCACCCATACTGTATCTGCAGCCTGTCTCACACTACATCGACTATGCAGACCAACGTTGCCAGTGCCATCTCTCCGAGACGAAGGAAACCCTCGTTGACGTACAAGTCGCCGACTGCAACGGAATGGGCCACTTTCTACCCTCAAATCCCATCGCCCGAATCGTCCTCCCAGGCGCTCACCCCACCTCCCGCAGCCTCAAAGATCAAAGAAAGGGTCCCGAGGGATACGAAGGCGAAAGCTAGCAGGTGTTCCTTCAAGACACCGCTGCTGCCGTTGTATCACCCGCATGGACGATTGGCGCTCTCCGTTCCACCGTTGGACCCAACATCACTTGGCCTGCCCCTTCTACCTCTAAATTATAGCGAGTCCGAAAACGGAAGTGGAAGTCGATCGTCATCACGTGCTCGGCTGGACCGGGCCGCACAATCTCCTGGTGCCGAGGCGATTTCTCCTGGAGCGACGACAGTCAGCGCGGTGGCTGCGGTCGCTGCACGAGAGATCAAGGAGAAGGAAAAGGCGAGCCCGCGGAGGCGCAGGGTGGGTGGGAAAAGAAAGCGGAAGGACAATGAGGACGGGGACCCTACGTATCCTGCCAAGAGAACGCGAGTGCCCAGAGGACACCAGGCTGGGGAGGAGCCGGGCATGGACGAAGGGGAAGCGGCGAACGGGGAGGAGCAGCTGCAGCAGGAGGTGGAGCGACGGACGCGATCGCGGCGGACGGGGGGGAAACGGAGCAGCTCCAGCGGCAGTGAGACGGCTCGGAACGAGGATGGGACGGGGGCGGCTCTGGATGAAAAGGAGGAGGGGGAGCTGAGCGACGACGGGGCAGGGGTGTATTAATTCTGTACAGTAGTCCGGTAGCCGTAACACGCTCTGTTATGTTGCTGTCGCGGGGTTGGAATGTTGCTGGCCATCAAAACATTCGGATTTGTCCGCACAACAAGGGCTCAATTCCAGCACAAGGGCCTCGACGACATTAACCCGTCCGACGTCGGATGGGGTGCCGACGACCAGTCCACAATGCCCGCCATCCGCAATGAGCCCACCACCAAGGGCAAGCGCGTCGTGAGCCCTCCCCCTCCCTCTCCTCCACACTCACTGACTCGTCTTGATCAATTAGCGCGCGAGGGTCCCCGTCCAGTGTCCAACGTGCGACAAGGTCCTCAACCGCAAGGCCGACTTGACCAGGCATATGCAGACCCACGATAAAGGCGCTGGGTGAGTCTTCTCGTCCTCAGCCCGCCCTCGTCGACAGCTCTGACCCCGTGCTCAGGAGGTTCACATGCCCGCACGCACCGTGCAAGTACGCCACGCTGCAAAAATCCAATCTCACCACACATATGCGTACTCAGTGAGTCCACTCGTCTTGAGCGTTGGGGTCCTTGCTCACTGCCATGCATAGCACCGGTGAAAAGAGGTATTCGTGCCAGGACGACCCTGGGACATGCAACTTCCGCACCTCCGACCCAGCGGCCTTCACCCGTCATCGCAAGAAGAAGCACGACTACGTCCCCAATGCGCGCTCCCGCAAGGGAAGCATAGCAACCCCAGAAAACGATGGCCAGAACTCGCTCAATGGAGCCCCCTCGGCCGTTAAATCGCCCTCACCACACACCACGATGGCTGCTCAGCCCAGCACTCACGCCCCCTCCAGCACCGTGCCTACTAGACCCGCCTTTTCTCTGCCGCAAGTCGCAGTCATCGACAACAACGACGACTGCATAAGAGAAGAGGATGAAGAAAAAGAGGAGGAGATCGACCAGCTGGCAGACGACAACTACCACCCGTCCCCCATAACATCTGACGATGATGAGCTGGATCATGAATCAGATGACGATAGTCTGAGCTCGTCCTCCGATTCCGATTCCGAGGGTCGTTTCTCGGGGGGAAGCGGCGGTGCGCGCTCGCCCCACCGTAGCCAACGTCCCGTTCGGAGAGCGTGCTCCCGAGAGTCATCGGTGTCCGAAGTAGACGAGTTCATCGCAAAGACGATCGACTCTCTGAAGCACGTAGTTGGGAAAAGACGACGAGGGTCATCGGCTGCCAGCACTAGCTCTGGGTTGCATTTTCCACAGCCTGCCACAACTGCCGCTGCTGCGCCCCAAGGTCAAGGCCACAGTAATAATCGTGGGCAAGGACATCCTCACCCCATCCCTCCCGTACCACTTTCCTTTGAAAGGATCCTGAACGCGCCTCCATCAGCTCCGTTCGAACGACCCCGCAACGACAGTTTCAGTTAACACGATAGCCCAGCGCTCATGACGACTGCATGCATTGAATGTCAACACAAGCACAAGCCCACAAGACCTATCTATTTTCCTGGAAATTAGGCACATAACGTGCCTGCACCGTGTTTTTTGTATCCACACAGGAAGGACCTTTTTCTCCAGATCTCTGCCTTTGTGTCTCTTTTGTCCCCTCCTCAGTCTCTCATCAAACAACTGACACTTTTATGTACCCTGCATTGCGTGCGTTTCGGACTTCGGACCACGTTTACAACACCAGCCCAACCAACTAACAATTTGACACTCTATGATACCCTCAATTCTTCATGTACATTTGTATACCACAGAGTTATCTAAATACCAAGTCGACTCTTTCTACCGTTCCGTTTTTCCTCGAAATCGCATAATCCAGGGAGGGAGTGCAGGCAAAGTGGGAGCCAACGGCGGCCGATCAAAGCTCCAGGCCGACCAGGGCCTACCCCGCCAGCTGAACAAAACACAAAATTGCTTTGCTTCGGACGGTCTCACGGCAGTAGTTCCTGTCCCCTTCGGGGTGACATACGAAAAAATTGGAACGATACAGAGAAGATTAGCATGGCCCCTGCACAAGGATGACACGCTTTCCCGGAGTGGTAGACCTACGGGTCTCAATATTTATTTTGCCCTCAGCTATCATTCACTTGTCTTTTTGCTCAGCAATAGCCAATAGCAGAATTGATTATTCAAATACAACAAGCATGGTAATATAGCAGCACTATCGCTCCGGTATACAAAACTTTGATATGTCCTACTTGTTCAGTGCCATCCTCAACCGCTGTCTCAGCGGATTGTCTGCTCTACTTGCACTCTGGGGAGGGCTTGAAACTTCAGCCGCCGAGGTAGTGTTGAAAGTCGGCGACATCAGCGCTGGTGAAGCTTGGGGTTGAACATTGATCGTCTGTGTCGAATCATCGTGCTCCCTCGTTGGAGACGCGGTGATTACACTGGCCGTGGTCGACACGGGATCAGCTCCGGTAGGCGATTTCGAAGGTGCCAAAGTGCCATCCTTGGATACCGAGACGCTGATAGGGCCCGGAGAGGTCGACTTTCGCTTGAGATCAGCGGATTTTGCGACGGGGGGTGGCGAAGTGGATTGCGCGTCTGCATCAACGACTTGCACAAACTCTGCAAGAACTGCAACGCGTGTCCATCGTCTGAATCTCGTGTACTGGACAAGTGATGTCAGAATATAGAATCCAAACCAACGAGGATTTATCATGCTCACCTTGCTCATGCCCCCCTTGCTGCTCTGATTCTCCCATTTATTATCACCGTACACCCACCCATCTTGATCTGTAAACGGTTCGGTTGCACCCCCCGGCGTAGCCCCCGTATCCACCTCCGTGTCACGTTCACTATTGCCGCTGTGCGTCGAGCTGCTGTCGTCTCTCGTATGTCCTGTGCCCGAAAACCTTGAGCTGGCAGCCCTGAACAGCCTGCTTCCCGTCGCCCCTTCCTTTTCCTCGCTCCCCACCGGTACCGGCCTCTCGACCCTACTCAGCACGCCTGTCCCCTCCCTCCGGACCAACACCGTCCACTCGGGCTCTTCCCAGTACCACTCGGCGGTCCTCTTTACCCGTTTTGTCTTGTCTGTGGGATGTGCAAGGTAAACGGTGGTGGGCTCGGGCAGGGTGAATGCACCGGGCGGTGAGAGGGGCGCCTGGACGGGAGAACACCACGACGGACGTTCCCCAGGGAGCAACGCGTGTGTCCAGTCGAGCCCCATCCACCATCGTTGGTTCTCGTGAATGGTGAACAAAAAACGGAGCGATTCTGTGGTAGTAGCAGTCTCTGATGAGCCACTTTCAGTGGTAGAGAGCGCGGGTGGGGGCGGCACCGACTTGGGTGGCAACGGCCGGCCAGAGATATGAGCCCATGCAGTATAGACAGACCACCGAACGAAGGCGCTTCGCCAGAGCACCGTCCGGAGAATGACAGCGAATGGGGCTCGCCAAGTGAACACGAAGGTGCCTGTGATAGCAAGCAGGACTCGCAACGGAACGAAGGAGGTGATGAGGAGATACGGGATGTATAGAGAAACTACGGCGCGGAGGGGTACTGTGTGGAGCTGCGGGGGAGCAGGGAGTAGGGTAGTAATGACGGACAAGTCGGAGACGGTGTTCGCGAGTATTTGCTCGGTGACGAGGCGTGGACTTGGCTTCTTTGTCGACACCCTAGCACGGTAGAAGATGTACGCGAAGACCAGGATGGGGAGGAAGTAACGCAGGAGCGAGTCTGCAAAGAGACACAACGCCCACCAGGCGCACACGACGAGAAAACCGTCGAAGAGGGAGGGTGTGCGCCATGCGAGGATCTGGAGGGCATGTCTGAGGGCGGCGACGGGGCCAGCGAGGGCGACGAGGGCGAAGGTGAGGGGCGATGGGAGGTGGTCGAGCTGGACGGACATGGCGGGAGGCAAGCGCCAAATCACATGTTTCTTCTCCTCCTCCTCCGCGCTCTCCCCCTCCCCCTCTTCGACGAGGCTGCGGACGCCCCCCTCGTCCGCTGGGACGTCCTCCACTTCCTCGCCATCGCCCGCGGCGGCCATCTCTACGAGCACCACTGGGCATTTCTCCCCGCCCTCCCCGCCCTGCTCCACCATGCCGGCCTCCTTCCCGTCGCAGCGCTCGTCACCATTCTCTCCGTCGACGCCTTCCGTGTCCTCTACGAACTCTCGGAGCTCACCCTTGCATCCAAGGGCCTCTCATGGATAACCACCCTCCTTGCCCTCCTCCCCAGCAGCCCAGTCACACTCTTCCTTGCTCCGTACAACGAGCCCTTCTTCACCTACCTCTCCTACCGAGGCATGCTCTACTCGGCGCGCTCCCAGTACCTCAGGGCATCCATAGTGTTTGCCCTCGCGTCCTGTTTCCGCTCAAACGGAGTGTTCCTGGCAGGTTTCATTATCTGGGGCCTCCTCATCCAGACCAAACCGCGCTTCGCCTCAGGCGTGTACGCGACGTTCCTCTCCGCCCTCGTATTCGCGCCTTTCGTCTACCACAACTACACCGGATATGCTTCGTTCTGCGAAGACAATCCACACAGGCCAGCATGGTGCAATAATTTTATTCCCTCCATCTACACCCATGTCCAGTCCGAGTACTGGGACAATGGTCTGTTCAGATACTGGACGCTGCAGCAACTGCCCAACATCCTCATCGCTCTGCCTCCGCTCCTTCTCATTTATGCGTTCGGGTTTTGGCACCTCAAAGCCGTCTATGCACGCTCCCAGTCCCCCTTTGCTTCCATTACCCTCACCCCTCACGTCCTCCACGCGATCTTTACGTCCTCCCTCCTCCTCTTCGCCTCCCATACCCAAATCACACTGCGCCTCGCAGCGTCGATGCCGACTCTGTACTGGGCAGCCGCGTGGCTCTGGACACACCCCTCTCAGGATGGCAAAGGTTTCCGGTATAGATCATGGGCCAAAGCCTGGGTTTACTGGAGCGCCATCTGGGGGTCCATCTCCATCGTTCTCTGGGCCGCTTTCCTTCCCCCAGCATGAAGGGATCAGCCTCATTAAACCGAATCATGTATTCGTATCAACATATCTACATTAAAGGGACGGTATCAGTTAGTGAAAAGAGAGACTAGTGCTACAGCAAAAACGCGTTAATAGGTAAAAATACAGTGAACAGAAGCTATCGCTACAAATGTCAGAACAGTCATATAGAGTGAGTGCCAAAGTGAGTCTCGAGTATCCATCAAAATCGAATCTAAACCCAGTTATCAGACCGCTGCCTCTGATCCTGCGGGCTAGCAAGGGAGCTCGGCGTCGCGGGGGTCTGCATCTCGAGGAACGAGGGCCCTTCTCGCATGCTCATGCTAGACGGTGTCACCGGTCTAGGGAATGCAGTTTCGGGGGTTCTGAACACCTCGGGGGTCGATGCCGAGTTGAGGGAACTCTCAGGATACATAACAGGTCCAATCTCGATCTTCGGACGGGGCCTGCCATTAGTGGGTGATCCAGCACGACTGGACACCGCACTGTTATATGGGCTCAGTCCTGAGATGGGTGTGAGGCCTTGAGGTTTGCCCTTCACCGACGGCAAATCAGACTGCCCACCCGCGGACAACACCGACATGAAATCCGAAAGAGTATCCATGGAATCCCTCTTTTTGATCACCTCCTTCTCCACGTAGATCGGCAGAGCAGCGTTGCTCGCATTACCCCCAGTTCCGGGGATTGAGATCTTGAGCTTCGCCCAATTCGAGCTGCTCCCAGACCCAGTAAGGGTGCTGCTTGGACTGTTCCCAAACGAACTCGAGAGCCCGAAGGACCTGGACTTGGCACCCGAGAACGGATTCTCGACGCCGATAACGCTGCAGACCGAGCCGACTGCCTTGTGATAGTGCTTCCTTGCCTCCTCTGCGAATCCAAAGAACGCGAAAAACAACAACCCTCCCACGACGCTCATCCACCTCGTCAACTCGATGACAGGCCCTCCCTCAGAAGATCGCCATGCTGCTCCAGGAATCTGCAGCACTGTGGAGAACTCGAAGTGAGTATCTTCCCAGCTGATCCAGGGTTGGACAGGGTTCGCCTTCGAGGTCGCGTTCATGATAAGGAGCGTCAAGGTGACAGGGAGAGCCAACACGATCTCGAGCGACGCCAAAGACATCAAGCGCCAGTAACGGCTAGCGCTGAGACTGGAGCAGTGTGATGCCAGCATGTCGTTGAATGTAGATTGGCGTTTGCGGAAGCAAATTATGCTCATGACGGCGTAGACCGCGGAAATGCATGGAATGAGGAGCATGGGGATTTGAAGCAAGGCGTATTGGAGAGTGACGTTATGGGTTGTGGGCCAGCAGCCTACGTCTTCGAAAATGTCGAAGCGGTGCCCTTGGACGACGTAGTCTGGAGAAATATTCTCAGCATGGCGTGGTGAAAAGAGGTGAGATACCACTCACGGAGCGCCATCATGATCATGGGGATCACGATACCAATAGTCAAATCAGTGGCACGGGCCTTGAATTTCTATCGACGTTGGAAGTCAGAATCATATCTGGACAATGAGAAACGAATTTACTTCTCTCCTTGTGCCCGTCACCACTTGCACACTCGCGATATAGTACAATCGCCTGTTTATGCAGAGCGATGCACAAGGAACACCAAAGGCCACTCCCACAATCAATTTGGATGCTACAACGCGTCAACGGTTTTAGCCGCGTTTTCTCCAATAGCATGAGATAGCTCACAAATATCGCACCAGACAGGAGCAGGATTGGCGATGCTCCCATTCCATACAACGGAATTCACGAAGAAGTTGATCAGAGAGACACCTGTCCAGCCCATGTAGAGAACTGTCCCGGTATTCCATGCTATACATACGCTTCAGCTCCGTGTACGGACGCAAGGAGGCTCTTACGCACCTTCCAGATGCCATGGCATAGGAATCAGGACCAGGCAAAACGCAATAAACGACATTGCCGAGTAGGCTTGGTTGGAGGCAGCCATGGTCGAGGGCCACTAAAACTGTCAAGCAAATAAATATGGAAGGAGCAGACGAGGCAGGGGGAAGCGAGGACCGGTCCTCGCTCAAGAGACAAGCAGGGGCCTGTTTGACTGGACTGCGAACGAAAGGATGCAGGATGGCCTGCTCAGCCCCCGAAGCAGACTTTAAAGCAGCAACCCAAGGGTGACGACGCCTTGTATTTCAACGGGAGCAAAGAGGCACTTCCAAAGCAAGGGAGTCGTTTGTCCATGGTGATCGTAAAAGGAAACCCTTGAATATGTTTGGAACAAATGCTTCCAAACAAGGCAATCCCGAGCCTAGCGCCTGTTGGCAGGTATAAGGGATCTACTACACATGATGTCCGCTCAATCCGAGAACAAATCCCCCCCCAAATAGGTCCTCAAGCTGAGCTCTGCAGCTGGCTTTCCCTTCTCACATCCTCCAACCTCTTCAACAGATCGTTCACCCTCCCATCCAGTCCTTGCACGTTCCCTTTCACCACATTCTTGTTGCTCTCCAGACTCCCCTCCACCGTCTCCACAGCCTTCTGTAGCTCTTGGAGTGCGCCATGTACTTTCCTCTGCTCCTGCTCCAGATCTTTAAGGGTATCTTGGAACTCTCCAGCGGCCGAGTGCAGCGTCGACAGGGTACGCAAACGGGTGAGAATATGGGGGATCTGAGGCAGGGAAGGCGCTATCCGGTTGACGATGAGCAGCAGTTGTTCGTGGGCAGCAGCAGCAGAATCAGAGTCGCCTGCATTCCCTTGAGAGCCCTGGCGCCTGTGCTGCTGTTGAGCCACCGACGCGCGGTCCAAATCAGATAACAAAAGTTTGAGTCGTCGAGAAATGGAGTCGAGGTGCCGTGGTTGAGTGAGCAACGCAAGTTGGCTGTTAAGCTTAGTGACCATGGGTAACAGAGGGGGTGGTAGGGGTGAGCTCTGGATACCGTTCGCCTCAGATAGTGAGCATGCAGCAGCTTGAACGAAACATAAACACGCTTGCCTCGTCCAGACTCGTGTTCGATGAACCGACCACTTTCTCCAGTTCCTCCACTCTTCGATCAACATCCACCAAGCTCTGAACCGCGGACTGCGCTGGGGCAGCGTTCGTCTTCTCATCCTCTTCTGCAGACTGTTTCGAAGACTCTGCGCCCCCTTTCACCCCACCCGCATGGACAAGATTATCCACCAATCGTGCTCGCCCCTCCTTCTCCCTCACGATCTTGTCCAGCCTGCTCCTCACATCAACCAACCCACGAATCAGTTCCCCGGGGTCCACGCTCAATTCCTCCCTCTCCCGTTGTATCAGAGGGTTCGTCGGGTCCGCAAGCTCGCCCTCCAACGACGCAAGCTCCGCCTGTAATGTCCTAAGCCGGTGGGACAGGGGAAGAGCTTTCGGGGTATCATCGACAGGGGAAGAGGGGCCATCTGGCGAGTCGGGATAAGCGTAAACCGCCCGTATCCTGTCTGGTAGAAACAGTCATCCTTTGAGTTCCCCGGAGCAGGTAGACGATTGTTCTTGCTTGCCTCGTTTCTTCTCAGCTTTCCTGAATTTACGGCTGGCGTCCTCTGCACTAATCAAGGGGCTCATGTCCAGCTCCTCTTTACCACTGTTCTCCTGTCGGGCTCGACCGCTTGGACGGGAGAACGCGTCCTCTTCGTCATCATCTACATTCTAGCCAAACAGTGAGTACATCGCAGACTGAAAGCAGGAGGTTCTTACTACAGCATTCGATGACGGAAAGATATCCTCCGTTTCGTAGACATCGGGTGCCGTATCCTAGACAAGACTTGGTCAACGTTGGAGGGCCGAGTTTGAGAAAAAGGACGAAACGAACAATGTCAGGTAAATCGGCGTACTTGTTGGTGCTCATGGTGCGAAGGAAACGCGTTTCGGTAACCACAGCCTCTAGAATTCAAACACGATCGCTCAGAGTGAAGCCAGGTAAAAAGCGTCACCTGTGCGATTCGAACACACGCGCTCAAAGAGCAACCGCTAGGCCGTGCCCGGAGGCAATAGCAGGCGATCCCGTTAACCACTCCGGCAAAGTGACTACATCCGACAATACAGGTTGGCTTGTCTATGGGTAACTCTCAAATATACTTCGCGATGAAGATTGTCTACACCCTCTGCTGAGGTGTCAATAGGGACATCGAAATCCTTTTTCATTTTTCTGAGGTTCATCAAGTGGGGTCCTAGGGGCAGTTTCTGATCACCATCGCCACTCTCTGCTAAACACCAGCGACCACAACATGCTTTTCGAAATCATAGAGATGAGGATGAGGATACCAGATTACGCATAAGGTTTCCGTGAAGAGATCAGTATATTATAAACAACGGGGTGTGTGGTCTACGCATCATCTTCTCCCTCTCCCTCCTCTTGGACCTCATCCGTGGTCTGGCCGCCTTTTTCGAACAGGAAAGATACCGTTCCACTGGGCACGTCTCCCACACTCACAACCCGGTCCATCGCCTGGATGTTCTGTATGTCAGTAGCTTGAAGAAGCCTACTCATCTTCGATCCTCCCTCGATAGACGCAAATGACTTTGGTTTAGGCCCACAATCGTACAACACAGCTCTCAGCACGTCGTCCAGCACATCATCAGTGGCTGTAGGCTTCAAGCAATTGACGTGCTTCCATTCACCGAGCGACGCCAGCTCTGCCTTCTTGCTCTCCATGTACTGAAGAAACAAGTGAGAATCTGACTACCTTCTTCACTTCAAATCAGACGTACCTGTTCGTCAGCAAACGTGTCTTCGAGGTTGACAGAAGAAGCAGACATGAATCCTCGATTCAAAGGCTTTCCAAGTGGAGGGGGAGGAGCCCTTCCGGGGCCCGGACTCGTCGGTGATTTCGTTCCGTCGCAGTTGCAGCCGATCAAATCATGAGTGTTGCACCCAGTGGCAGAGTCGATGCGGAAGATATCTCGGAGCTGCAAGGTTTATGGTTGTTCAATAGCTATGCCAGTTTGAGTTGACCGAGACTCACATCCTTCTGTGAAAACGAGTCTGTCTTGGAAGCGTTTGATTCCTACACGAGGGTCGGTTTCGCTGTAGGGGTTTTTGGAGAATGAATGACTTACCGAGCCAATGACCGCTGTAACATTTATCAGACGATTGTACTAGGCAAGCGGGAAGACATTACGCACATGAACTTAACCCTAGTTTGGTCACTTGGCGTTGGAAGATCTTCTCTGATCATGATTTTAGCAAAAAACTGGGAGGAAGTTGCGGAATATACCTACCATCAATAGTTCCCGCCGTAATCAGGCGGTAGATGTAAACAGGCCTCTTCTGCCCGTCTCTATGATTCAATGAGTTAGCCAACCGAAGGGAATGGGAGGTAGATAACCTAACCGGTGGCATCTAGCCATTGACTGAAGGTCATGACTTGGAGGAAAGTTAATATGTGCGATTAAAATGCAATGGGAGGGATGCATCACCTAGGGTTCCAGTCAGAGTCAATGAGAAAGAGCCGAGATCCACCTGTGGTCACGGTCAGGCGGTTAGGGCGTCGTAAAATAGAATTGCATACCAATCAAGTTGATTCCGACACCACCCGCTTTGGAGCTAAGGAGGAAGATAACTGCACGAAACTCAGTGATTGCTGCGCCAAGCTGAACAATTCACTTACAGCCACCTCTCTGTGACGATTTGTTGAAATTGTTGACGTATTCCTGGCGCTTCTGTTGTGGGGTTTGCCTTCGAGGATGTCAGGTGAACCCTAGACCCGAATTGATCACGCTTACCCATCGAGTCGGAAGTACGAGTAATTTTTCTTGCGACAGAAAGCTTCCAAGATGCCGAGCGTTGAGGTATAATGGGAAACGAGTACACATTTCTCTTCTGTGTTCTGTTCTAAACGTTAGCGACCCCGTGCACAGGGAAGGACGAACGAGAGGTACCTCCCGGATGTCCGCTAACATTCTTTCCAAAGCAATCAGCTTCCCTGGGTTCAAGAATGTTACAACAAGGTATTTTGAGAATCAGAAAGGTACAAACCACTCAAGCGCATGTCGCCAACTTCAACACCGGGAGGAATCATTTTGAGAGACTCTTGAACGCCACCCCTTCTAAGAACCGCCGGTCCTGGCCCATCACCCGACTTCGCTTTTGCGCTGTCTGCTGTAGCTTTGAGTAAGATAGGACTGTTGCAGATTTTGGTGAGGATGTTGATCAATGCCAGAGCATCGGCTGTCGATCCTCGCGTCAAGTCATCCAGCCTGTCCGGACTAAGGATAGCAGAGAACATGGACACCTGCAAAGCAGTCGGGGTGACAAAGACGACATATTCGTCTAAAAACATGTTAGCGGAGGAACGGCCGAAAGTGCTGATAGGAATACATACGCTTTGGAGGAAGATGCTTCCGTAATAATGAAGCATCGCGACGGAGGACAAAGCTGTTCGCAATCTTGAGAAGCTGCGGGAAAATCACAATGAGCAATGGAAAGAGGGAGAGGGGACTAGTCACCTCTTCCGTCCTGGCCTCTCCAATTTCAATTTCTTTGGTTGTAGCACCAGGGGCACGGCTTTTCAGAATGGGGTTCTCGAAGACGCGGCGAAATGTAGCATATTCGTCTGTTAATCGCACTGTCAGCTCTACCGTCACCTCCTTTCACAAACGCCAGTCGCACCTAGCAAACCTGGATTGCAGAATTCGGTCTGCCAAATCGAGCCTGAATAGATGTTCTCTTCCAAAGGAATCAGTAAATGCGTACCATGGCATGAAACTCGCTCAGATCGTTCTGAATGGGTGTCCCTGAAAGAATGATTCTACGGCGTGTGCGCAAAGACTGGAACATAGCCGCCGTCTTGTTGTTAGCGGATTTTAGCCTGTGCCCTGATAACTGTCCTGTCAGTCTTGCGGGGGCCTATGATTTGACAGCCTCACCTTCGTCGCAGACAATGAGGTCAATCGGGGGACTGAGGGGGATCAGATCTGGGTAACACTAGTGAGCGAAAGCGGACATACACAGCGCTCGACACTTTATCGCTGCAAGTTGATCAGGCTCAGGTTCGGGTAGAAGGGAGGAGACAACATACATTATTGTCCGTAGGCGCTCATAACCGATGATTAAAACATGGTGATTTTTGCTAAGTTAGAAATACCGAAAGTTCAGAGGTCAGAGTAGGTCTTGAGCCAAGTAACAGAAAAATATACTTGTAAAAAAACGCCTCGATATTGACTTTGTCGCTGTCGCAGGCTGTAACGCCAATTCGATCTTTTCCGAGCCATTTGTGAAATTCGGATTTCCAATTCTATGTTCGTTTGAGTCATGCCCAACTTTGACGGAGGAGGGAACTCAACCGTGATAAGGGAAACCGGGCAAACAATGAGAACCTTCCTTGCAGCTGGTATAGGTCCAGCATACGGGTTTTGTCCTGTGGACAGTTCCATGGCCACGACGTCAACAAGTATGCCCACTGTTGCTCTTGGTGATACTCACGGAGCAGAGTCCATATGAGGCCTATTGTCTGGAAGTGGAAGAATCAGATAAACACTCGTGCATGACGTACGAAAATCTGAATCCTCACCTGAAGTGTTTTGCCCAATCCCCTACAGTTCGAACCTTGTTGTCAATGTTGAATTGACACAGTTGAATGAAACTACTTACATCTCGTCCGCAAGAACGCAGCCGTTACCTTCATGCTTTCGTAGACCCATTACACATTCATACATAAACTTCACACCTAGATGCGAGGTTAGTGAGAAGGCTGTCATTCGAGACGAGGAGGGTACCTTCAATCTGGTGTTCACGCATCTTCCGCGAAAGGATAGGGTCTAATACAACAGGCACGACGGGTAGGTTCCTTCAAGGAGAGAAAATCAACGACTGTAAAAGCCTTGGGGTGAAATGACTTACTGTTTGTTATACCGTTGCATATGTATTTTGTTGGGAGACTTCATGACGACCGCACCAGGTGCGTCAGCGTCATGCCTATGAGCACTGTTAAGGATCCGAGATATTGTTGAGCATCGAACACACGCACAACGGGCCTTTCGGTTTCGGCTTGACTGCTGCATAGAACGATGAGGGTGCAACGCCCACGAACTTCGAAGGCACCCTCGCATGAGGAACTTCAGGTTGAACTGGGGGGTCTTCGGTTTCTATTACCGAGTCGCCGTCTGCAGCGGAGTCTTCCCTGAGCCCCGGGATCTGAGCTGCAGTGATTTTACTGTCCAGTTCGACTGCCTTTCCCGCGATATAGAGCAGCAGTCCAGAATGAGGTTTTTCGCCTTTCCAGGGTACCGAGCCCATCCTGTACAAAGCCTCAGTTGGGAGAAGCCAAAAAGGTTATCAAATGGTGCTCACGGTTTGCCTGTCTCTGAAATCATCTTTATTTGGCCCGATACGAATGAAATGTATGCGTCGCCGTCCCATGTCTTATGCTTCTTGGTTTGCTGCTTTCGCCTGCCATCAGATTTTAGTCTCGAGCCACCCATCAAATCGGAGCTACTGATACCAATTGACCGTCCAATGTGACTCCTTCAACTTGCTCGAGGAATCGTCCTCCTTCACGGGAGGGGCCACTGTTACATTCGCATCCTGCAATGCAGCTCTGGATGGACGGGAACTGCTCGACAATGGAGAGAGAGCGTTCAAAGCCGGGGAGACGAATTTCTTCTTGACAACAGAGGCAGGAGGCGGGGGTAGTGCTTGGAAGTTGGCTGATGCCTTGCCAAAACACGCTCCAGACAGAAAGTCCTGCTTCTCTATCGGGCAGTCGAACTCAATATCTTTCGAACAGAAGTGTGTATTCGTCCCCGCGGAGAATGAAATATCTAGACGCCCCGTTCCAATGCTGTGGTAGACATTACAGCGAATTATAAGCTGAATTCAATCGGGTCACTCACATTCGGCCATCGCTCTCATATAACGTCGACTTTCCACTACTCTCGCGAACGAGTACAGCGTCGCCTTCCCAAGTCTTGTGCTTTCGACCCTGAGGGTTACGCCTTCCAGAAGGTCAACTTTGAAACGAATGCAGTCCCGGATTCGCATACCATTGTACCATCCAGATCTCCTGGCGGACGTTGTGAGAGTGAGGTTCTAAAGAGGGGCGCTTTCTGACAAGGCTTTGCAGCTCATCATCGTTCTTCCTCTTTGAAGGTATGACATTCGAAAAAGGGGGCATCCGGAGGACGTGAAGAGGGAAAGAGGTCGGCTTCCAAGTCGTGACACGACCTCACGCGTCAATGCAAGATCCCGTGACGTGACAAACGCGTCGATGTCACAGTCTAATGACGTGCACACGTCCAATTGATGGATGGGCTAGCTAGCTCTCGCTCAGGAGGAGGGAGGTGGAGAGTGAGTAGATATGAAATATATGCGAATATCTAGGAGAGAACTTAGGGAATCGTTGTGGGTCCGATTTCCTAAGGTTGCGGGGGGTCCGTGCGCGCAGCGCCGAGATCCAGTGCACGTGAAAGCACGTGATCTCGTCGGTGACGATCCGAAATGGAAAACCGCCAGCGCTTGGGCGGGCGGGGAATCGTCGAGCGCGCAGGGACCTGAGCCCCCGGAGGAACAGCTGAGGATCTGCGAATAATGCAGATGCGAGAGGGAGGCTAAGCGCCAGTGGGCGAAAGCCAAGTCAGCTGAACCTGCCAGAGACTAATGGGAAAGCGGAAAGGGCGGGCAAAAAAGGGAGCGAGGAGTGGAGGAAAGTGGAAACTTTCCTAGGTACGACGAGGAGAAGAGGAGAAAAGGATAATATT
>JAMZDL010000153.1:0-21059 GCA_027579765.1 Candolleomyces efflorescens
CTGTATCTCACTCGCTGCTCCGGTTTCAAAATCGTTATCGACTCTACCTTCATGCACTTCATGCGAGATGAGAAACTTCGCTTTCGAGCTCGAATTACCTCTTCCAACGCTGCCTACATCGACGCTACCACCATCCCTGCTCCAGAATCAGCCCATCTCGTCTCAACTCGCGCACTCGACCTGCAGCTCTGGCATGAATGCCTCTGTCACCACAACATAGGGCCAGACAGATCGGAATGAATGAGGTCAAGAGGACCAGCAGCACGATGGCCAGTAGAAGGGAAGGACAAAGAATGCATTTTGCCAGCCAGACAAGCCTCGCAAATCAGATTGTGTTTTGCAGACGACAAGGAGTCATCCCCGGAAGAGCGGACGTAATCGCCACCCTTGTCATCACGCAATGCCTTGATCGACCTGCCTAGTTGGTTCTCAGCGAGCGCTTCGAATGACTGGAAGGCAGAGAAGACCCCACTCTTTTGTTTCAGCAGCATGACTACTCGAAAGCGAGTGTGGTCGTCAATAAAGGTCACCCAGTAGCGATAGCCTTCTGGGGTGGACATGGACACGGCTGACATCCAGAAGCTTGTTTCCGGTGAGATGGTCACCTATCAGGCATGGTATGGTCAGAAGCCAGATCTCGGGCGGTTCAGAGTCTTCGGGTGTCGAGCCTATGTGTTTGTGCAGGCTGATGAGCGGAAGAAGCTGGAATCGCACATGCAGAAGTGCGTCTTTGTTGGTTATCCGGCCGAGTACTTCAGATATTTGCAAGGAACCAAGGACTACAAGCTCACCTACGCCAAGGGGGAGGATGGGCTGGCTTTCACCACTTACTGTGATGCATCTCATGGTGACTGTGTTGATACTGGCTGGTCTACAGGTGCCTATCTCACATGCCTGGGTGGTGGTGCTATTGGGGGTACCATGGGTCCACCTGACCGATCCTAATCGTCCCCAGTCCCAGCCTGTCCGAAGAGTATGGTCGCTCCGGTCATTGCCTTGACTCGGTGCTCAAGTCGCTCCAGCACTCATCGAGTAGAGTCGGAGTTTGAATTCCACCACTCCGGCCGCGCCATCAATTTAACTTGGTCGTTTTGAAGTCGAGTCGCGCCACTCCAGCACTTGTATTCTTAATGTGATGTGAAGTCACCTGAACCTCAAACTACCCGAAGTGCATCAAGTAGAATGAGCAGTCGTGTATAAGGTATCGAACCGCCCCAGGTAACTTGAGTCAGGCTGACCGATGTTATTATCGACACCAACCTCACGAAACCAGTTAAGTCACTGTTTGGGTATAATGCAACTGAGGTAACTTCAAGTTGACAGCCTCGAGTAACTTCAACTCTCGTGTTCCCAAGAGTAGTACAAGTACCAACTCTATTCTTCCTGAGTAGACTTCAGAGTGTCAACAGCACATAGGTTTTGTACATTAGAGACTCAGACCGAGTGAGATTTAATCGTTATCATCGCGAAAAGTGAGTGTACAATTGCGTAAATGAACTCGGTCGTATCACCGGAGCAGCGAGTGAGATACAGGCAGGACAGAATGGTTACTACAAAGCTGTGCCACATGCAAAACCCTTCCCATCTCGATCAACTGAGCCCTCTTGCCATCATCACTGGGTCAAAGACCACAGAGCCAATCCCCACAGAGTAGATCACACTTCTATCAGCCAGCTCTACTGGGGTACAATAAGGGTGATAGCCTTGTATCCAGTGACGATGAGCAGTCATATGAGAAGTGCAGCCTGAGTCAGTGTTCCAATGAAAGTCAGCATGGGATTGGACATAGGCAGAGGAGTCCACAGGACTTGAGACAGAGGTACTTGCATTTCCAGCAAACTCCTTTTCACCTGAGGGAGCACTTGGAGCGGTAGCGGGAGTGGGAGAGGTGTCTCTTTCGCTGCGCCATCGTTGACACTCGCTCTGAGATGCTGTCTGTTATTCACAAGCTCCACATCTTTGCAAACTACTGGGAAATTCTCAACAAGGAATACACCTCTTTGCAGGCCTCTTTGGCTACCTTCTGCACTGAGCCAGTTTCAAGAGCTGCTCAGGAGTATCGGAAAAAGAAAAAGCAGGATGAGGAATTGGAGCGGGAGCGGATCAGAAAGGTAAGGGATGAGAAGCTTATGAAGGGCCTGGCTGCCTTGAAAGCAGCAGAAAGATGAGCAGAAGAAGAAAGCAGAGCAGAAGAAACGGGTAGCAGCGGAAAAGAAGGTGAAAGCAAAGCAGAAAGAAAAGGTGGGAGCGGAAAAAAAGCAGAAGCAAAAAAGAACGCAAGCAGAGAAAAAAGCAGAAGCAAAGAAGAAGGCAAAAGCAAAGCGGAAAGCAGAAGCAAAGAAACAGGCAGAAGTAGAAGAAAGAAAAGCAGAAGCAAAAGGAAAGGAACTCTTTGCATCTCTTGATTGCGGAGTTGCGGAAGAATTGGGCAGCAATTCATCACCACACTCAAGTTTTGAAAGCGGGGTTGTCTGGCAAGGGAAAGGAAAAACAAGTTCAAATTGGGAGGACTGAGAAGGAGGATAAAGTGGACGAAAGCAGAAGAAAAGCAGAAGGAAAAGGAGATGAGGACTCTAAAAATGAGTAGATTGTTATATGTAGCCTACCATTCTTCTTTACTTTTGCTGCGGACGTTGTCTACGGGAAGAAGGAAGAGCAGCAATTTGTTCCTGTACTTGCTCGGCTAGTCCAGGTTTATCAGGATAAGCCAAATGGAAGTCATTGATCAACTCCCTAGCATTTCCTCAGTCATCTGGATGCATTTCACTTGTTTCCTCTGTTGAAAGTATGTGACCACTTGACTTCACTTTCCTTTCACTTCATTTCACTTTGTTCAAGTCCCTCTTATCTTATCTTATCTCTTGATCTTATCTTATCTAATCTAATCTTCACATTTATCTCTTTATCTATTGGTTTATCTCATCTTTGATCACTTGATCATTCTGGACTTCTTTCCATGTGCTCAGCAATTGCTCCTTTTGCTTCCAATTGCTTCCACACAGTTACTCCGAGGTTTTGGCTATTTTATTCTGATTTTCCGGTTTTCCATTATTCCGGTGCATGTGATAGTTAGTTTGGGTCATATATACTTCCATGTATCGCTCTGGAGTCCCCCAGATCAGTTCCCTGACTGTTGGACTCTAGGTGAGTAGTGTATTCTCAATTTTAAATCAATTCCCTGACTGTTGGACTCCAGTTCTCTGCACTTGCTGTTCAAACATCCTCATCAGTTCCATCATAACCAAGCCATTTGACAACATAGCAAAGCGGAGGATTGTAGCGAAAATTGAACTTTGAGTCAATAATCCACTCAATCTCGTACTCCGACATGTTAAATGAATCAATTCTTTTTTTTGGAGTGTTATGCTCAGGATGAGAAGTACAAATGGAAGGCATTTGGTATGAAAGAACACAGTAGTTATTGTAGAAAATGAACCATCACAACACAACATGTCATCAGAGTGTGTCGCAGCTTAGTCAGCTGCTATTGTTAAAAGTATGTGACCATTTGACTTCACTTTTTTTTCATTTTATTTTGTCCAAGTCTCTTTATCATATCTTATCTCTTGGTCTTATTTTATCTTATCTTTGCATTTATCTCTTTATCTATTGTTGTTTGAACAGCAAGTGCAGAGAACTGGAGTCCGACAGTCAGGGTACTGATCTGATATTGAGGGTACATGGCAGTCACATTGTTGTTCATTGTCCTGTTGGCCTGCTCTGCATCTCCGTTCTGCTGGGGGCAATTGCGAGTGGTACAATGCCACAGGATGCCATGCGAGTCACAGAAAGCATTGAACTCGTTGGACATCTACTCGCCACCCTTGTCATTGTGCAATGCCTTGATCGACCTGCCTAGTTGGTTCTCAGCGAGCACTTTGAACAATTGTGAGGCAGAGAAGACCCTACTCTTTTGCTTGGCTTGAGCAGCTACTTGAAAGCAAGTGTGGCCGTCAATGAAGGTGATCCAGTAGTGATAGCCTTCTGGGGTGGACACGAACATAGGGCCAGACAGATCAGAATGAATGAGGTCGGGTCGAGTGGGCGAGTTGAAACAAGATGAGCCGATCCTGGAGCAGAGATAGTGGTAGCGTCGATGTAGGCAGCGTTGGAAGAAGTGATTCAAGCTCGAAAGCGCAGTTTCTCATCTTGCATGAAGTGCATAGTGCAGCCTGAGTCTGCCAGAAGAGTCCAACACCTTTGTCTCTTCGCTTCTGCTCCTCGATAAGCTTGACAAGAAGATGGTTCAGGACATGTTCATCACTGAGGAGATCCAGCGTCATTGTCAAGCTGCTGATGTCTCATCCAGCGCCGCTGCTATGGTAGCATCAAGCATGCAGCTCAAGTGCAACTTCTGTGGTCACTCAGGTCACAAAATTGTGACCTGCGACTTGTATGCGAGCACCCAGAGACGCGCTCATCGAGCCTCAGGACGTTGCAAGAAGACTCAGCAGCATGTGAAGCAAGCCCAGGTCTTCTTTCTGAGTGCAGTCAGCAAACTTTGCAAGGGGACCGTAGGTCTGTGCAAGCACCAAAGAGATGAACTCATTGGAGATTGCACGGTTGTTGACTAGGGAGAGAAGTAAACACAAGTAGAAGTTGAAAAGAGTGAAGACCCACTGTATTCCAGCAAACTACCATCAGGAAACAAATGATGGGCAGTTCACAAAATCGAAGGACTAGCTGTAGCAATAGCCACATCCTTATTGCCGCAAGCGTGCTTGGAATTCAGAGCCTGGGCATGAAAATGAGTGGGAGAACCAGTGTCCATCCTGGGAACAGCAACATAGTCCATTTTCAGAGTTGCAGGAACAACAGGAGGAGCAGAGGCACGAGTAACGCGTCCCTGGAAGTGTTTGAACAGCAAGTGCAGAGAACTAGAGTCCAACAGTCAGGGAACTGATCTGAGATTGAGGGTACACTACTCACCTGGAGTCCAACAGTCAAGGAACTGATCTGGGAGACTCCAGAGCGATACATGGGAGTATATATGACCCAAACTAACTATCATATGCACCGGAATAATGGAAAACTGAAAAATTGGAATAAAATAGCCAAAACCTTGGAGTAACTGTGTGGAAGCAATTGGAAGCAAAAGGAGCAATTGCTGAGCACATGGAAAGAAGTCCAGAATGATCAAGTGATCAAAGATGAGATAAAACAATAGATAAAGTGATAAATGTGAAGATTAAATAAGATCAAGAGATAAGATAAGATAAGATAGAGGGACTTGGACAAAATGAAATGAAAGGAAAGGAAAATGAAGTCAAGTAGTCACATACTTTTAACAGGAAGACACACAAAAAGTAAGTCATGAAGAAGAAAGAGAGCAAACCTTGCCATGACCCTTGTTTGGAGCAGGCTCAGACATAGTGACGTTCTTGTCTGCAGTGGAACGGCTGAACCTTTTAGAAGAAGAGAGAACACTAGGGGCTGCATCCATCAATAACTTTGGGGGCTGGACTATAAAAAGGTTTGCAAACCAAAACAAAAGGGAAAGGGATGAAAAGACGAAGATTCACTAGAGCATTGGCCTTGAGATTGTGAGCTAAAGCAGGACATCATTTGCGATGCGCAAGGTGAATAGTTTGCCGTACTTGTGACACCAATCCTTGTGTGCAACAACAGCGGCTGATATGTTCTGAACAAAACCAACAAAAGCAGAATCTTTGCGAAGAGCGGCGATTGTGGGGTCGCTCCAATCCTAAACAAGAAAAGAAATGAGGATGAAAAGCGAAACAATAAAGATAGTAACAAACCATGAAGAGAAGAAAGAGAGACCTAAGAGCATCGTTGAGTCGGAAATGACTAGTGTCGCTCACAGACCTGTCTTTCTCAACTTCGAGAGCAACAGCAGTTTGCGCAGCAACCAGACGAGCAGTCTCCTCTTTGAAAACCTTGTTGAGACCAGCTTTATCCTGAAGAAAAGTGCGGATCACAGTGGAGGAATTGACAGGAGGAGGACCAGCTGGAGCAGAACATTTGAAAAGCAGAGGAATAATAAAGAAAAGTAAAAGGAAGAATCAACATGCAAAGTTACCAACTTAAGTATGAAACTTGAGGTTTGCAAATGTGTTCAGGAGAGATCCTGATTTGTGCAGCAATTCACAAGCTCATGAGTTGGTTGTCCTTGGCCAAATTAGCAGTAAAAGCAAAGAAAATAAGTTAGGAGTTGAAATTCACTGTGCGCTATCACTCTCAAAGTGTGTACTGAAGATTTAAGTGAACTTAGCCAAGAAAATGATTCAATTCGCGGCTGATCAAAGCTTCGCAAAGTTCCTATGGCTTTATACCCAAACTCTCCAGATCTCTTGACTTATGTTTTCCCAAGTCATTCTGTGCTAAGGAAAGCACAAACACTTTGACATTAGCAAGGGCTTTTGTCGAGAACTCCGTGAAGCCTGTTTAAAGATTCTCGAGTAGATCTCTTGTCAATTCGATTGATTGACGACATCTCGGGATTTGGGATGACTGAATCGTGAACCAAGAAACTGGAAGAACCATTGGCTTTGACAGATCTGGAACTATCATAACCTTATTCGGTGCAACAGAGTTCTGCCCCTGCAAATCATGGTTTCAGTGCTTCGGGGAAAGCAACGATCGGTTGCACTGCCTTAGAAATGGACCGGGGCTGTGGATCGACTTAGGCAAATTGTTGGGAACAATTGAGAGAACTGCTACTTTGGAAGTTTGATGGAGTTCGGCTCCGGATGACTGTGGCTACATTTGATTGTGAGCAACTTAGGATTGTCGTTGAGAAGTGGCCACTCTATGTGAGGACAACTGAGGACAGTCGAGAGCTAGTTTGGGGGAGATGATACAACCAAGTTTGTTTACACAATTGTACAACCACTTTTTGCGATGATAACGGCATTACAGTCCCCTTGTTGGACAACATGACTGACCATGTTTCCATCGGGTGTGGTCACTGCCGTTCTAGATACGTGCTCAGGAATCACTCGAATCTGCTCGTAAGCAGCTTTCATGTCTCACGAAGATTGGTAAGGTTTGTTGGCCAAACGACGAAGAATCCCTTCAATATCAGGTAGTGGTGAGGTGAGTTTCTTTGTGTTCTTATTCCTCTCCCTCAAATCAATCACCGTTCGCAGCTTTGGTTTGTCCTTCTTGGGTTTGGGAATGAAAAGCATTGGCACAGTGTTACCAGCCGATGTGATCTCCCATCTGCCCAATTTCAAGTACAAGTCCCTTTTCTCAGTCCACTGGGGATGAAAGACTTCTGGGCACTTGGACGGACGCCAAGGGTAGACTTTCTTCTCGTCAATCAGAGGTACAGTGTGATTTATTGCTTGAAGAGGGGGAAGAGGAATCTCATCAAGTTCCTTACAGAGTGGCTCGGCCATTTTCTTTAACAAAGTATGAGCTTTCTCAACCGATCAATTGTCAACGCTAATTCCGCTGACGACTACCCAAGTGGTAGTATCTTCCTTGATAGGTAATGACACTGCGCTGCCAACGACAACGCAAGGTGGGTTCAAACCGACACACACTTGATGCTGATAGAGAAAGGGAGTTCCCAGAATAAGATTGTAATTGCTAACGTTTATGACATCAAAGTCCCGAGTTTTGTCAATGTCTTGGTACGTGATCTTAGCATTGACTTTCAATGTGATCTTAGACTTGGACCCCTGCACTGCTAACTGAAGATTCAAAGGATTGTCTAGCTTCTCTCGCTTAAGCTTCAATTGATCGACCAATGTTGACAAAATGAAATCACCAAGTGAACCACTATCCATTAAAGCACGAGCAGGATGTCCATTAACGTTCACTACAACAACAATAGGCTTTGGTACGATTTGTTGAGTCCCCTTTACCCACGCAGCATTTCTCTGGACTCCCTTATATGAATCTCGGGAGACCTAGATGCCTGCCACCTTGATTGCATCAACCGAGTGACTGGATCCTGAAGAGATATGAGCATCACAACATATGGGGCAGTCAGGATGACTTACGAAAAGTCAGTTGTGTCGAGAACTTCCTGGATCATTGCTGAGGAAGTGAAAGCAGTGAAAGTCGAGTTCGGTTTGGAACCAGTGCGCTGGTCTGAAGTCAGAGTCCTGAACAAACTGAGCCGGGAGCGACTTCAAAATGCCAAGTCCCCGATCAATAACTGTGTACACTCCAACCTTTCCTGACTTATATATTTCAGGATGGATGCAGAAACAACAGAGATCGAAGGGGTCACTGAGGGCTTGGTCCACCACTGCGCACCGTTTTCATGCATGAGTCAAGCATCGCGGCAATCAACCTCATGCATGAAGTCAAGGATCGCCAGCAACCCGGTATCATGCATGAAGCCAGATGCCAAAACAAGACGCAGACCAGATCACATCAATCACCCAGACGCCAAAACCAGACGCACATCAATCACATCATCAATCGACTGACAGGTGCGCGACAGTGTGCCTCTTTCCCATAAATGGACAATGCGCCGCCCGTCTACTTTGATCGATATTACAGTACGTTGATATTACAGTACGATACACAAATAAAACAATTATACATGAGGTCTTGATCGCTTGCGTCCCCATCTCTCGACCATCGTACGCGGGTTGCGTGACTCCCCGAATATGACCATATCCCGCAGCCCTTCTCGCACTCCCTCATGCCGAACCACCGCATCCAAGTGCAATTTCTTGCGGATTCTGGCCTGCCGCTCAGCATATGCCCTTTTTCCAGATGCCAGCACACTAGCAGCATTGCGAGCGCGCTTCACCAGCTCTGCGTGCTCAACACCATGGGCCGACTCGTTCGCAACGGTCTCCGCTGAGTACGACAACACCCCAACCCGATCCTCCCACAGCTTGGCCTCCCAGGCCCAGAAACGTTCCACCCTACTCAATTCTTCGTCCAACAGCACGCACTCCTCCTGCCACCTGTGCGCCCGAGCTCTGGTGGAACAGAACTCAACCCGAAGAGCAGGATCGTTCTCCGGCGAGTGCACGGCCGGAGCCTCTTCAACACCCTCACCATCCACACTACCATCGCTGTAACCATCGCCATCTCCATCACCGGCACCGCTGTCTGTCCCTTCCCACTCGTCATCATCCACATCCCCGACCTCTTTGTCATCAACTGTCCCGTTGCCTCCGTTGTCGTCCTTCCGGGGACCAACAACATACCAAATCCAAGTGAGCCTCTTCTTCCCAGAACCCAGCCGGCTTTTCTTATCCCGCGCTCCCACAGCCATTAGCCTGTCATCCTCCGTTGTCAGACCCTGAATGTCCTTGTCGTCCAGGACCTTGAGGGTATCCCGCCACCCGTCATCCCCCCTCACTGCAGAAAGCACCACAAGCTTCTCCCGTATACTGCGACAACGCGATGCCAGCTCGGCGATCCGTTTACCCTCCACCTCGATCTTCCTGTTACTCCGAGTGATGGCCTCCGTGCCGTGCGAGTATCGCTTCTTCGAGCTGTACATGTGTTGTCGAACCACCAAGCGCTCTCGCAGGTCCCGGAGAACTACGTGAGCCTGCGCAACACGATACCGAAACTCACAGTCCACCAGCTTCTCCGAGCAAGGAAGCACCTGAAGCACCTCAGACGGAAGGTACAGGCGTATGTCCCGCAGGTCGGCCGACGCAGCCTTGCCCTCGTCGCCATGGGACTGGCGGTGAGGCATCACAGTGGGCATGTACAGGCGTTGGAGTTCTTCCCAAGAAAGAAAGCGCCGACGCAGATGGTTAGCTTCCTCCAGGGAAGAACTCTTCTTCAGATTTGTCGCACTAGGGCGCAGGCTCTTCTCCTCCGTCAGGTGTCGCCGGCTGTTGGTACCATCAACAAACCATTCTCGCGACTCAGCACATGTACTCACATCCCGTCCTCAAGATTGAGTCCTTGGAGGATGAACTCGCTGGTAGTCACCTCCTTGTGAACAACCGACACTCTCCCTGCCTTGATATTGTCCTCCTCTTCCCGCGCCAACTCGTATCGCACCGCCGATATCGTTACCTCTGTTGCTCGTTTAGTCTGGAACCCTAAAAGGATACGGACACTAACCTTCATTCTCGTACTCGAAGGGATTCTTAGTGGAGTCACCTTTCTCCCACTGCCGGACCCGAGTCGTCCACGAACGACATAGGTCAGCAGGGAGTGTGCGGGCAAAAGATAGGAATGCCTCCACTTGTTCCTGCCTCCACAAGATAGCATCCTTCGCCCGTGCAGCCAACGTAGCCGCTAACAAGGAGGTGAGTCATAAACACGCTGTCGTCAAATCAACACTCACCCATCCGAGCAGCCTTGCTCCAGTTCATGTCACCAAAGCAGTCATCGAGCGTGTCGCGGCGGGAACCGGGACCCATCTCCCGCGTGCTATACGCAAGATCATTCGAGCTTGCCCAGCCCCGCTCGGGTGCCTCACCGTCAGTTCTTCCGACGTGAGGGGTCAGGTTAAAGCTGAAAGAGTCCCAGCACTTCTGCACGTGGGCAGGCAAATGAAACTTGGGAATCAGATATCGAATGTCCAGGGCGGGGTTTGCAGCTCCGACAGCGTTGGGAGGGTACTTCAAGCAGCGGGCAACAAAATTCACAGACCACTGGCAAATGATGTCATACGAGATGACGAGCATCATTGGGATGTTGTGGCGAAGGGTGGACAGGCAGAAATAGTCCATGTTCACATATCTGGTCCGCGTGTCAGCACTATACGACCAGACCCCCACGAAAAGCACATACCTTTCACCTTTCTGTAGATCACCAGATCCACCAGGCCTCTTCATGTCGTGGCGACTGCACTGCACGGTCCCCAGACCACTCGCAGCAAAACCTCTGCCACCACGAATACTCGCCAACTTGATCGCGTCATGATTATTGCAGGTGCTTTTGTCGTCCGGGATCAGCTCCCCAAACAGGGCCAGATATTCCTTAAACTGGGTCTCGTCCACCATGTAGGCGTACCCGTGGTTGAGGCCGGGATCCTTCTGATCAGAGGACACATTTCTGCGTGTGAGACGGAAATTTGCATCCATCGCCAAAAAAAGTGCGTGAACCCATCTATTTATTATCAGCTCGACAAAAGCACATTGCCCACGTGTACGTACGGGTCCTCGCTGGTACGCCAGTCCTCTGGCATATTCACATCAGGCAAGGGACAGGCCGGGCACAGGACAACACAGTCCCCTTGCCCTGTCCCACGCACACCCGAAGGGTCGTGACCCCTCCCCATGCGCTTGAGAAGCCGAAGGTGGCGCCACTCATGTATCATCCTCATAAATTCCCAATACCTGTCCTGCGGGGAGTCTCAGAAGACTATAAAACAGTCCACAGCACCCGATGAACTCACCGGTACTTCCTCCTGCTCGGTGTTGTCTGTCCGACGCCTGAGCGCCCCCAAAAACTCGTAGGCGGAAGTCTTTGCGGTGAAGGATAGCATCTGGAATGTTTCCAACACCCGAAAGCTTGCAGCAGTGCGAGGATCGGTCAGGGTCGCCGGAAAGAGCCTGGCCCTAAGAAGCTGAGTCGCGGGTGGCTGGGTCATTCCGCACCCGCAAAAGTCCAGGGATATGGTGTGGATGCCGTCGCTGTCGATGACGACGAAGTTGTCGTTGACTGCCGGGCGAGGGTTAGAGCAAACCTCACCCACAGCATGTCCGAGCTGGACACGTAGGCCCAGGCCCCGAAGCGAGCACCGTTCAAAACAGGCGCCGGTCCAATGCTACCCATCTTCGTCAGTAGGAGGAAGGGGGAGGAGGCAACGGACAGTGCTTACTTCAATCCTATGGGTGAAACAGGCCCGGTGGCTCTCGACAATGCAGGTGCCGCACAACAAGCAAGGGGTTGTACAGTCGCGACAACGGTGCAACGCGCCCGCGTCGGAGATGCCACACTGGACGCACATGGGCGTGTTTGTTCCTAGGCCTTCAAGTCGCAGGAGCTCGTCGATCATGGTGTCGATGTGCTCCGTAAATTGGGCAAGAGGGTCCGTCTGGGAGCAGGTCAATCAGTTTTAAAAAATGAGATCTGCACACAAATGACTCTCACCGGTATCCTCTTCCTTTTCTTCCTAGGTCCCTCATCCCCGTCCGTCTCGTCTCCACTCTGTGCCGACTCATTTGCCTGCCACACCGAATCGCAGGGCTCAGCCGGGTGAGCACGCTGCTCAAGCGCAGCGACCTGGCCAGGTATTCCCAATGCAGGCAGCGGCGACGCGACCCGGGCTGTGCGCTCCGCCCCGGGTTTTGTGGGTGAAGGTGGGATGTTGACAGTGGTGGTCATCGACGTGAGAGCGCCGCCCTGTCTGCTGTACTCCGTGTGGGTTTCGATGTACCCTCTCGAAGGTCCGGGATCTTCTGCAATTTTGTGGATGGTGACCCCCTTCTTCCGCTTTGAGGACTTCCTGGTAGACATGATGATGAGCGGCAGTATGGGGCCAGAAAAGCAGCGCCATCTCGAGACTAAATAGGTGGGCAGGAGTCGGACTGTAAGTGGAGTCGGATAGGATTGAGAGTACCAACAAGGGCCTGTTGACTCACCGTGTCAAGTCACGTGACTACTATCTGGACTCATGATGCGGCTCCGACGGAGTCTCGGCCTGGAACTGAATGGCGGCGCCTCGCTCAAACACTTGTGGATCAACGGTATGTTCTATTTGAAACCAAACCAGGGTACAAGGGTACATACGCTCGCAAGATAAGAGTCGGAATATAGTCAGATATAAACACAGATAGGACAGATGATGGGTCACGCGCTACAAGCAGATACGATAACGAGGAGGCAAAGATAGTCCAGCCAAGAAAGGGTGACAGCGGCGAGGGGCATGTCACTGAGCAGGGGGGCGCTCGTCTTTTTCCAGGGCCTCCCTGCGCTTCGCAGCCCACGCACGGCGGATTTTCTCCTTACGTTCGTCCTCAGCCATACGTGTTAGAGTGTCCACCATGCTCTGGAACGGGTTACTCGAGGACTTGGAGCGACGAGGTGGGGTTTCAGCCGTCGGCGGGAGAGGCTCGAGGTCGATACTTTCCTCCTCGTCTTCTCCCGACTCATTGGGAACCTCGTCCTCGTCGCTGTCCGGCACATAGATTGTCTCTCGCCTCATTCTCTGTGTGATGGCACGTTGAGTCAGGACGCGCATCCGTCAACTGATGTCACTCACAGGGGCGATGGTCTGGTTGCCACGTCGTGTCTCCTTCTCGTGGGCCAAAAGACCGTCCTGCGCCCAGCGGAGGTCCTCGTTCGAGAGGGCAAGGAACGTCTCCCAGGTAACGGGAGGGTCAAAGTGAGGACAGGCCAGTGCAGCCCACTGAAGGTCCAGGCGAACGTGCTACGCAGTGTCAGAGGTGGGAGTTACAAGGAGGGACAGTGACACCCACCTCCTGCCTTTTTGCAACGTTCCAGCCAAAGAAGTTGCATACGGGCGTGGGCCACAGAGCGAAGAAGCGACTGTATACTTCACCCAAAAACTCCTTCTCTTGCTTGGTGAGTTTGACGACCTTGACGAAGAACGAGCACGCGTGGACAAAATCCCTCTGCTCGGTTGTGAGCGCGAACTGCTCGGCTCCGCCCATGCTGTGCGGCACGTCATTGACGGTGGCTGTAAACTACGGAGGCTTTTAGCTCTGGAGTGGGTAACGGATCACACCCTACTCACCTCTAAGGTAAACAAATCCCGAGGCCAGCTCAGCTCGCGGTCACGCACCCGCGGCGCTTTCTCGTTGGCGAGGGCTTTCCAGGCTGGACCTGTGAAGGGCATTGTGAGTGGGGGAGGGGAGGAAAGAACTGACAGTCGTACGATAGAATCCCCGCTGGATTAAAAGGACTGGTTGGAAAGAAGCACCGGAGATTAGATAACCAGTGTTCCGGGGCCTTCACACCCTCCTCCTCTACGATTAACGGGGCACTGGCCATCGCTGGAGGGACTCACAATTCCCCGTAAATTAATTAAAATTCCTGGTTTTAAAATCCCTACCCAGTGATACCCAACTCGGGGAGAACCGTTCAGTCCGGACTAAAAGTCTGACACCCGACATTATTCACGCCAAAGCCACACTGATCTTTTGTACACCTCTTCGTTCTCTCGCCATGACGTTGGGCAGACCGCGCAAATATCACACAGCTGAGGAACAGAGGGAGGCCCACAGGCTTCGTAACAAGAAACACTATGATAGGTTTGTTTATTCAAGTGTCCCAGACGGGGTGAGCGCTGACCTGTGTTGTAGAAACAGGACCAAGATCGCCGACAAGCGTCGTGTGCTCCGTGCTGAAAAGCAAATTGCGGTGAACGAAAGGTATGGGTGAATGGCCGAGGATCCGAGTGGGGCGATCTCTAATTGGTGGCTCTGTTTTAGTGAATCCGCTCCAGTGGGTCGACGAATGGGGGGCCGGAGGTGGGATTTTGCTATAAACACCGTCGATCCTTGTCTGATCACAACCACAGGGGCACCCCTCTAGCGCTCGCACGAGCCCTGTTCAAGCGGTGTCAAGGGAAGATGCGTATTATCAAAGGCTCGAGGAAGATTGTGGACATCTTAATGGAGGTTTGTGTCGAGGTTCGAGATCGCTCAGGCGGAGAGCCGGGTACTATCGCGGCGATAGTCGAGGCACACCAGGATGTTCTGAGCAAATCGGGGGTTGCCTCGGACCTCAGCCGCTGCCACCACGAGATTTTAAATCTAGTGGGATGTGGTCAGGAATTGAATGAGGTTGGGAAGCTGGTGAGAGAGGTTGACAACCTCCAGAGGGGGTTAGACGCGATATACGCAGAGGGGTGTTTGAACTATGCCGGGTTTTTGGCCGACTTTGAGAACCGGCGCCTCGATTTCCTGCATTAGCGTACCACGTTCTAATTTTTCTGTGTACCAAAAAAAAATGGGCATCCGAAAAGACGGGGGTAAACAAGTTTGATTGCTACGGGCGAGTATTACTGTTACAAATGGTAGCTGCACAAATCCACGGCTCAGACGACATTAACGGTCTCTCCGGCGATGACCTTCTTGACAGCGCCTGCTGCTTTGGCCCTCTCAAAGGCGGCCTCGGCCTCCTCTCGAGTGTTGAAGCCCTCCAGAGCCGCTCCCTTGACGTTGAGGGTGTGGCTGGTGGCCACAGTGCTGCACGGTGCAGGGTTAGTGAGGATCGAGAAGGTTGGGAAGATGTAGCCGTACCTGCCCTGGAACACTCCGACCTCGGTGCCGACGACGACGCTATACCAGCGCTCGCTGCTTGGAACCTCGTGGGAGGACCTCAGGAGGTTGAAGTGGCCGCAGCCGATGCAGGTGAACCCGCCGGAGTAGCGCGCACGGCGAGCAGGCTCGACCTCTGTGCCAAATGGTCAATACAGAGGGCGACGAGTGATGTACGACGGATGCTTACCGTTGGCCTTGGCTGCACGGATGTTGACCAGGGCCTGGATCATCTCGGGGATCGGTATGTTGGCGACCGGGCCAGCGAGAAGCATGTCGGACGCGCCTGAGTGCATCACAGACCACTGGTGCTCTTCGATTGCGTCTCCGGCCTCTCCGATGACCGCGATGGCGACACTGTTGTTGGGAAGGACTAATGTACATAAATACGCGTGTGTTAGCACCTGGGAGGTCGACGAGTGGGGGGTACGCACCTGAGGGGTCAACGGGCCTCTCGAGCCTGACGCCAGCGCTTGCGAGCATGGCGACAAGATCACCGAGAGTGTAGAGCTGAGGGGAGGAGGAGTGGGCCTCGACGATGGTGGTGTTCATAGCTAGTGCGATGTTCGTGTTGGTTGAAGAATAGAGGGGGAGGTGGTATGGTCAAAATGTCAGGTTGGGAAGGCTTAAATACTTCGATGGAAGAATCCGAACCTGCCTCATGTGACCCCAATTTTGCGTAATGCCCGCGTTTAACGTGCTAACCCACCAAACCTGCGTGTCCACCCCCCTCTGAAAAAACCCCCCCCAAAAAAAAAAGAGGCAGCATCACGCCGCCCCTCTGGTATCTGGCTCGAAAGAAGACACACCGGGAAAAGGTTAGTGTGCATCTTAAGTCCAATAAGCTTAGAGCTCACCGAAATGGCATAGATGGTTGCCAAAGCTTGGGGCAGTCGAAGACAATGTGCCTTCCTGACTGGTCGTGGCCGAGCATTTCTGACGCACCAGGGCGACAAAGCTCTTGCTCGCCAGTTTTGGCCTGAGCTCGTGGGGGACTTCTTCACAATTTGGCCAGACCAGGAAGCTGAGAACGCCGATTTCGATCGCGAGGCGGAGGAAGACGCGAAGGGAGATGAGGCCGCGAAGACGGCACCAAACGAGAGCCAGCCCAGTGAGAAGAGGGCAAAGCGGAAGCGGGCCAAGGCCAAGACCCCCCGTGTGCCCCCTGTTTTCGAAACTCATGAGCAGTGGGTGTCGGACCGCACAAGCGTACGTCGGTTTGCTTCCTGTTGGGGTCGAATGGTTGGCTAATAGAGCTGCTGGCTATCTGCAGAAGCTCCGTAACTGGTTCTATAACCACGTCTCTAAGAAGGCGAAGTCGAGGCCCGCTGTGTCATTGGCTATCAATGCGGCCACTGCGTTGGGGCCCAGGGGTCTGACAGAGGACCAGATCTATTCTAAGAAATACTACCACGAGCGAGTGAGGCCGTTGGTGGAGGCAGAGGTCGCGGCAAATGCAGTGGACTCCAAGAAGCAGATATCCGTCCGAGCCAAACTAACCCGTCAGTGCTACGACCAAGAGAGCGAGGAGATCAAGGCCGAGATCAGGTTGGAGAAGCAGGCGGAGGATCAGAGGCGACGGGAGACCCTGGAAATGCTTCAGTCTCTCACTCGACCGGATAAAGAAAGGGAGTACACACCTGAGGAATATGCCAGGTGAGTGCCGTGCCGTATTGCGAGTTGGGAAACGGAGGCTGACACTCGGGGGTAGATACCAGGCGGCGGCCGGAGATTTGATCGAGTGCTTCTTCGAGGCACTGGCACCGAAGACGGGGTGGGCTTGGACTGTACTAGGGGGTGGTCCTCAATCGGCCCAGGAGAACGGTAAGAATGCAGTTGTGTCGTTCCACCGCGGTGCAACCCAGGACGGGTTGAAATTCAGTGTGGCCTTCGAGGGATTCGATGAGAAGGTCGTCGTGCCGTTTGGCCAGTACTGTCACCGGATTTTCCGTGAGTGGGGATACAATTGTGGTGCAAACACGTATGAACTCACTGTATCGTCGTGTAGCCGAGGAGATACGGCTACAGCGCGCCGTTACAATCACGGCAGCGGCCGAGGGAAGGGAGGCGTTGGTTAGGTCAAATCGTGGGGTCGGCACCTTGGTGTATGCCGGGGATGCGGGTCGTGCATGTGTGGTGGCCGGCAGGGGTAGCGCGAGCGAGAATGGGTCTGAATTGGGCACAGGCAGGGAGGCCGGGGACAACGGGGATGTCGGGACGGTCGGGGAGATCGGCCCGGTGCCGCTTGGGGACGAGCGCTCGGACCCCTCCTTGGAGCTGGTGGTGGTCGAGCAGGGATGCAGCCGGCCTGAGGATTCTGAAAGTGTTGCGGGTGGGGAGGTTGAGGCCCTCAGTGCCAGTGCGCCCATGGATGGGCTGATTGCAAACCTCCCCGTTGGGGAATGGACCATACCGGCGGGTGGGGCGGCGTTCCCGGCTGAGGAATGGATGAGTGCGTACGATGAGGATGCGTTCTCGATGGGGGATATGTCAGATGGCGGGGATCTCCGTGTCTGGGGCGACATTGACAATGTCGGAGATCCGGGGACAGGCGCGATCGTGGACGATGTGGCCGATCTAGGGACAGACGCCATTGCCAGCGGGGTGTTGCAAGCCCCGGACGTGACCTCCATTGGTGGTGCAGCGGGTATGACCGATCTGGAATTGGACCGTGTGGTAGAAGGCGAGGACGGGGATAGGGTGAAGGGAGCTGTCGACAGCAAAGACGAGGAGATGGGGTTGGGGAAGCGTGCGGCCGAGGGGGTGGCTGATCGGGCAATAGGGAGAGAGAAGCGTGTACGGCGGGGGAATAGGGAACTGGATGATTGGGTTGGGGCAGCGGAAGGCTATCTGCGAAGAGGGGTGGACGACAATAGGTGGGCCCGATGCATCACCCTATGGGTCCAGTTAGAGAGCACAGCGCTGAACCGGACGTCAAGGCTCACTGAATCGGGCCTGCGGCCGGTGGAGCTAGCAAAGTGGGTGGGCTCCCGAAAGTGGGATGCTGACCCTCCGATCGACCACCTGGCGGACTACGCCGTGCGTTGGTTGCGGTGGTGGCTGGCCATGCAGCCAGCGAGTCGGAAGAGGGAGGGTGAAGAGTGGCCCGTGCCGTGGGACGCGAGCATGAGGAAGGATATGTTGGGGCTGAAAAAGGCTGGACCGAACGGGATTGTGGTGCTGCTGGTTGGTTTGAAGTGGTGGGCTCCGCTTTGGGGAGGGGACGAGCGCTGGGGCGCAGTGGTGGAGGACGTGGTTCGGTGCCTAGAGGCGTTTGTTGTGGGGTGAAAGGTTCCCACGGTTGAATAGGTGGTTTGAATGGGCGCGTTCTGGGGCTTTTGGTGGTGACGTGAGTTGCGTGTAGTGTAGCGATACCCTTGGGCTGTGTGTCGACAGGTTTTGGGTGTGTATAATTTTTTGTGCTCTTTTGTTTTGTATGTTTAATTTGTTGGTTTGTTTTGATATGTCTTTCCTGTGCTACGTGATCACGCTGATGCAGACGACAATGTGTGATGGCGCTGATGCGTGCAGCGATGATGGCTGTGACCCCCGATGATGAGTCCCGTTCGTGATTGAGTGATCGACGGCCCTGTCGATCTGGGCAAGGTCTCGGAAGATCTGTGGTGTTCAAAAAGGGAATGTGTCTTCATGCATGAAGACAAAAATCCTCATGCATGAGGATTTGGGGTTGGGAGGGGGCAGGTTTCATGCATGAGAATGCACTGGCTGATTCTTGGGACTCATGCATGAAAATGGTGTCTAGGCCTCCTTGGTCCTGGCTATAACGTGCGCCCTCCAGGAGCTTTCGCTCCAATGCCTCTTAGATAACTGCACCGATAGTAAGCTGACTCTTGATCTTCGTCATAGACCTAGCAGCAAACTCCCGATCGCCGTTTCTCATGCTTCCGGCACGTTTTTGAGCATACCAGGAGCCTGGGCTAGAGTTAGGATCCATGGCAAACGGTTCTGGTACTTGATAGACCACATTGTGTTGAGTATCACATATACTGAAGGTAGGTGACTCAGACTCAGAAGGATTTCAAGTGACGATGAATCGGTTGACCATCACCTTAAAATCCTCCCGAGTCATGCTAACCAATGGCTCTTCTCCTGGATAGGGAGCACCCATTCAAAGGGTCTCTCGAAGTCGTTCAAGATATGGATCCCCGATCTCAGCTGGAGGTGGACTGTCCAAACCGTCCTCCGAGTCGGAATCAGGAACCTCAAAGATCGGCATCTTGTTTTCCTTTGAGCTCTCTTCCGAATTGCTTTTAGAGCTATTGGAGAGGCTCTGAAGTGGAGGTGGAGATGTAGACCTTTCACTTGCTCGATCAGAGTCGCTATCAGAAGAGCTATCTGATTTGAAAACGAATGGTAGCGGCGGCCATCGGTTTTCGGGCTGTGGGTCAAATGGAGTCTCTCAATCACCATGACTTTGCTTCCTTTGAATGAGGAGATGATACCAATGAGGGAGGTTGAACCAAGGGTTCTTGAGGTGAGCAACTTCGATCAGAGTCGTGCTTCGACGAACATAATCGCTGATTTCATAGAAATCGGACGATCGTCGTCGTACTCGAAAGCGATTATTAGTGTGCATTGGTGAGTGCCTCGGAGTGGGATAGTACCACAGAATTCCGTCCCGAAGGCTGCATTCAGCGACGCATGCAATGGCATTGCCCATTTGTCTTCCTGTGAGTGGTGTTTGCTCGACATCTAAGTCAAGCTCGCCCTGACAAATTCGAGCATACCAATCTCCAGGATAGAAGTTTGGATCGCGAAGGGAGGCTCCTTGATCCGCTACCACCATGTTTGGATTGTTTCCCACGCTTTTTTGCGTGGGGGGATTGGGCTCACCCGTGTCCTGGACGACGAGCTCGCTCAAAGCCCCCGACACAGGCCCTCAGGTCATGAAAGACTGCCTCCCCCAGTCCATGAGACTCATCATATCGAAGAAATGGGCCCGTGACGGACCTCACACCGCCGGAAAACACCCTCAAACCCCTCCTCATACTGAGGTGATTCATCGCGCGCACTGAGCAAACGAAGCACCCCGGACCCCCCCTTCCTTTGACAAAACGCACCTGAAGAAGGTTTTCTACCAACGTACACCGCGCCGGCGATGATTTGTGCCCCCGCCCCAGAGATGGTACACGTCACTTCCACCCCTTGTATGCTTGGCTTTCAAAACTCGTGACTAGTGACTACCCACTCACCCTCACCCCCCTTTGTCTCCAGAAATCGAACACCTGTACGCGCGTACACCACGAGGTCAAAATGAGGCTGCTGCATTGAGGCAGAACACATAAAGACGGGCCTTTGGGAAGCCTCGTCCCCCGTCCTCCCCTACTTCCCAACTACCTCTCAAAGCTCACCTCCACCTCTCTCTCAACTTGCAAACCCAAGATACCATGGCGCCCAAGGCCAACAAGATCCCCTCTGCAAATGCTTTTGCTGCACTGGCTGCAAAGGACCCGAAAGACCCCGCGCCCCCGCAAGGCGCCTCAACAAAGGGCGCTCTGACAATCCCGTCCTCCGCTGTCGAACGTAAGATCAATGAGTTCTTTCAACAAAGGATGAAGACCACCATGACCCCTCAGAACGGGCAAGGCCCGTCCCAAGCCCAGAAGAGAAGAATCGAAGATATGGAACTGACAGCCCAGCCCCCCCTCCCCAACAAACGCCTGGCAAGGGAAGACAATATGAACACCAACGACCAGGTGGAGGAGTTGATCTCCCCCCAGGCCGATAAGACCCCCACCCAGGAAGACATAGCGGCGCCATGGTACAACACCCCCAACCCCCTAGCGGCGAGTACCCCGTATACCCACGATCCTCCTCACTTCCGCTAACCAAACATAATCCCCTGACAGTCCTCCCTCCTTTCCCCACCCCCTATCACGTCAAAGGGGAAGAAGAAAGCCACCGGGG